>JBBIGA010000007.1:10851604-10866369 GCA_037576975.1 Alestes dentex
AAGGAACAAATTCAGGGGGTAAGACCTCGTACATTATAATTTTATATTTCCACCCATCAACTGGCTGCCACCCTAGTGTGGAACTCCAGTCCTGGAAGGCCGTGGTCCAGGACGTTGTGGTGATTTCCCTGCTCAGAAACACCTGGTTCACCTCGCCAGTTAATTGTCAGGTATTTGAGGAGGAGAACCACCAAACTGTGCTGGACACTGGCCCTCCAGGACCGGAGTTTGACACCCCTGGACTAAGGGATTTATAGGCAAGCAGCCATGCATTAAAATCAGACGTGCAACTAACTGCCATCCAGTGTATGGACCTTAATACTAAGGTAATATTCACAGTTCCCTGCGTGTTTGTGAATATTTCTTCATATAAATGAAAGCTAATACAGCAGCTGCATGGAATGCAGAATGCAATAAATGGCGTGACACTCTGAGGATCTGAAATTAAACATGAAACTATAAAAAACTTACAAAGTAAGACATCAAAACATCTCACTGCCAGAGATTTCATTTGAAAGGTGAAGTTAAAGAGAACTGATGATGCAAGAGTGTTTTTCTCTGGAAAAAATAATACTCATAGTTCAGGTCAGGTATGCCGAGCAAAACCTTTATGACTGCCATGAAGCAACAGTAAGATTTGGTTGGCACAGGAAGTGATATCTCATGTAATAATCTGAGGTAATATGCTGGAAATATGCCTAAACATATGCTCACGTTTATTTACTTAATAATTTGTTTGTTTGTGCGGAATAATGTAAATAGCATTCAGCAAATAAATAATAAATATGCATTAAAAATTTGCGCAGATGTCATATTTCAGTTTGTTCCATACAGTGGTGGGATCCTCTACCCAGCGTATTTCATACTATTTGTAAAAGTAGGCCAACTTTATGCAGGTTAAAGTGGTTGCATTGCACTGTACAAGCGCTGCTCTGGAGATGCATTTACCCTCTGGCATTCTTTACCTTTGTGGAAGAGAGAAGAAAAAAAAACATCCGAAAAAAATGTGCCAACTTAATGTTAGGTTTAAAAATTATTTTATTAATTAGGTCATAGAGAAAAAGTGCACTAGTGAGCCCATATTTGTGCTCACTGAAACCTCAGATTTTGACGGTTACTAATCTTCTCCATCAGTCCGCATTATACCCGTCAGCTTCATCAGATATTCATGTACCGACTCATTGTTGCCCTTTTGGTTGTTGTAACTGCTGATCAAGTATTTTAATGTGTTTGTGACCTAATTAATTACGGTAAACTATGGTGAAACCATTTATAAACACGGTGTAAGGGTTAGACCTATTTATTTATTTATTTATTAATAAATCTCTCTCACACTATATGTGTGTGTGTGTGTGTGTGTCTCCCTGTCTCTGACATCGATCTGACGAACATTTGCCCCACTCCTCAATGCAGAATTCTTTCAGCTGTGAGATGTTTCAGGGGTTCCTTGCATGTACAGCCCATTTCAAGTCACCCCACAGCATCTCAATGGGATTAATATCTGGACTTTGACTCGGCCATTCCAGGACTGTCCATTTTTCAGTTTTCAGTCAGTCTTAGTTGTATTTACTGGTATGATTTGGGTCATTGTCATGTTGCAAGGGCCAGTTCTGCTTCAGCTTAATTTTCTTACAGATGGCACCCTCTGATACACTGTAGAATTCATGGTGGATTCTATGAGCTGGACAGGTCCTGCTGCAGCACAGCATCGCCAAACCATGACACTTCCAGCTCCATGCTTCACAGTTGGTATGAGGTTGTTTTCCTGGAATGCTTTATTTGGTTTAGGCCAAACTTGTCCTCTGTCCTGGCATCCAAATAATTCAATTTTAGACGTATCAGTCCAAAGTACATTATTCCAGAAGTCCTGGTCTTTGTCTATGTTCTCTCTGGCAAACTTCAGTCTGGCCTTCATGTTTCTCTTAGAGAACAAAGGTTTCCTCCTTGCACACCTCCCATGCAAGTTAAACATGTGCAATGTCTTTCTGATTGTAGAGGCATACACTTTCACATCAACAGTAACAAGAGCCTGCTGATCCAGTGATGACATTGTAAGGTTTTTGGAGACATCTTTTAGCATCTTGCGGTCTGCTCTCAGAGTGAACTTGATTGGACTGCCAGACATGGGCATGTTGGCAGTTTTTTCACATGACTCTGTGTGTGTGTATGATGTGTGTGTGTGTGTGTGTGTGTATTTGATAGTTTTCTTCAACAGCAGTAAGCTGACACAGTCTGGTCACATTTTTTCTTCGCTCCATTATAGCATCATACGAACAAAAATTATGCATCAAAAGAAAACGATGCCTGAGGGTAAACGCATCTTCAAAGCAGTTTTCACTTTTCATCAGTGTGATTCAGTATGTCCACTTTGAAGTGGATAAAGTGGGCATTCTCTCTCATAAGCTAAATCCGTAGAGTGAAACGTGCAGGGGAAATAACTGACAGGTATACACTGCCCTTATAACTTTCAGTGGAAATCTGTTCTGCATAACTGCCAGCATTCTGCTGTAATACATGCATGTGGTTAAGCTGTGAGTGATGAGGTACTTCTCTCTCACGTCCACTCACAAAGACGGGAGAGAAGATTAAAACAACAAACAAGAAAAGGAGAGAACTGTGAGGGGGGAGATTGAGTCACCCACAGCATCACTATTCTCTTCGCTCCATCAAAACAACTTCTGCCCCCATACTCCACCCCTCTCTCTTTCTCTATCATTCTCTGTCTCTCATGCTCTCGTCAACGTGCCTGGCCTGCCGGGAAGTGGCTCTGAGCTGAACGTGCTGACTGCACATCTGCGAACTGCAGTCAGGGCTGAGTCTCAGAATACCTTGTGGAGCAGAAGATTAGACAGTATTCACAAGAACACTGTTCCACTGATGCAGACAGAAAACAAACATGTGCTGTAAATCACACTGTGCTGTGACCGCTGCTGAGAATACGTAAACCAAGGCTACATTCAAAATCGAAGAAGCGATCTTATTGGTCAAACTGGTTTACCGCCAAAACCTTTTTTCTGGCACAAAAAAGGGCGTGTCAGCGGACCACTGAAAAAAAATTCACCAAAAAAGCATTTATATCCTCTTGCCTTTTCACCCATACATAAATCATCCAAATAAAAGAGAGCACCAAAACTCTTTTACAGATATCACTATAACCAGAGGTGTTGTTAGGGTCCTGGAACAATCAGGGCTTCAGTTTTGATTTGTTGCAATGGGGGTCCGTATTTCATTTTGTGGGACGTAGCGGTGCTGCCCTCTCCAAAGACGTATGCCACCACATCTCTATGTCATTATTATTTTTGACATCCAGGGCTCTTCTTAAAGCATTCGAGTCTTTAACATC
The DNA here is from genome assembly GCA_037576975.1 of Alestes dentex. Classification (NCBI taxonomy): domain Eukaryota; kingdom Metazoa; phylum Chordata; class Actinopteri; order Characiformes; family Alestidae; genus Alestes; species Alestes dentex. Next base: position 10,854,948 of record JBBIGA010000007.1, read on the forward strand.
AGACACCCAGGTCCGGTGATGCACCCATCTCCATTGCAACATTTGTACAGCTACACAATTGCACTGAGAAGTAGTTCCTAAAAGCTGCTTACCAGTTGACTTTAGTATGGAAAGCAGTTCAGTACTGAGACAAAACGAACAAGGAAATCTCAGTCTATGGCACTGAGCAAATGAACCTTTTTTTCGCAATGTTTTGTTCGGTGTATGAGTAAACCGTCGGATAGGTGGAAAGATAAGATTTCGAATCTAAATTAGTAGTACTAAGTAGTAAGGCTTCACTATGAAACATAATGTACTTGTGCTTAACCCTACTTTAATTTACCCCTGAAAATACACCAAACCTCTTCATTTGAATTAAGTGGCTGTTAGTTTGTGAAACCGATCCCTTAATTTTACCTTCAAATTAGATTTAAGGCATGAGTGTGAAACCCTTCAGTCTTAAATTTAAGACGTTATTTCAAAAGGTTCTATTAATTAAGGGGCAAATTTGAAAAAGTGAGAGGAAAATTCAGTAGTTTTACCCCTTAATCAGCCTTAATCTGTGCACTTTTTCCCTTAATGTTCCTTAATTCCTATATGGGAAATTAAGGTCAAAATTAAAGTAATTTTAAGGGGTAAAATTAAGGGGTTTGGTTTCATAACGCTGTGAATGAGCAGTAACCTTTTTCTAAATGCAGTTGGTTTTCATATTTTTCTCTGAGAGAATGTGTGAAAGAGATTAGTGGGAGCTGAAGGAGTGCTGTCAAATGAGTTAGGTAGGCAGAGGTGTAAGGTTTTAATAAAGCCTCCCCTTTTACACAATTCTGTGTTAATATTTTCCCCAAGCTTTATCTGCATATGTACAGTATTCCCACACATTACACTCTGTTTCCACATGAGGGTCTGCCACAGTTACTGGGTCATGAGTAACATGTCGAGTTTAGTGTCTTGACTGTCCAAAGTGAGCCTTGACAGCATTCATAAGCCTTTAAAAAAAGTTAATAAGTTCTTTAATAATCACAGTTGTTACACAGAGATTTCACTATTAATTCTGAATCAGTTTCTCAACCGTCTCCAAGCCCCCATAGTTTTCTGTTGAACCTTTTTCTAATACATCTAATTTTGATTAACAGCAGATTGTTAATTAGCTAATGATTTGGAGTGTTTTAGTATGTTTTGAATTGCATCACCCAAACCTGCATACATGGAAAGTGTGCCTATAATAAAACCTGAGAGTAGATTGTATTGTTTTGTAACAACAATGTTGTTACCATTTCTTGAAAGCCATGACATACTTTCAGATTAGAACATGCTTCAGAGAGAGACACAGAGAGAGAGAGAGAGAAAGAGGAAGACAGACAAACAGGAGAATCCGTGGGTATCTGCTCTAGTTCGCTTCTCTCTCTCTTTCTCTCTCTCACTCTCTGTGTCTCTCTCTCTTTGTCTTGCATTTTCCATTGTGCGTCACCAAAACCATAAATGAACAATCTATGTTTCTGTCTTTGAAGTCATGTGACAGAGGGAGAGGAATCACCTTCAGAGCCACATCCCCCACCCCCACTAGCATATACATACTCAGCCCAAGCCAGAACCTCCAGACAAGAGGTCACAAGTAGTTGAGCAGAGACAGTGCCAAGGAGAAGACGACGACAAAGAAGGAGAGAAAGAAGAAGATCTGCGCCAAAAAAAATCAGTTCATTTGAAGGAAGGACGTTGCACGATTAAACATGAATACACACGTTTTGATTCTTCTTGCAACAGTGCTGGTGATTTCACGTGAGTCTAACCGTCAATATTTTGCTCATAGTTTCATAGATAAAGCAAACTTTGCAAACTTTTTAAATGTTCATTAGTGTGTGAGCGTCTAGTGAACTTCTTGTAATAACACTGTATTGTTTGTTTATTTTGAACACATCATTTCAGTTCTGTCAGTGCACCTGTGAGAAGACCATTTTTCTTCTCATAGGTTCAGTTATTAATAAGGAAGAAGATATTGAGGGTGCACTCTGTGCAGGAATTCAGTGTGCGTGTGTGTGTGCATATCATGCAGGTGGCCAGTACGCGGAGACTGAAGTGTTTGTGGCGAGTGGTTCAGTAGCAGTGTTGCCGTGTGTGGTGTACTCCCCAAATGCACACTCCTTTGGAGTGCACTGGAAGAAGGCTGTTGGAGAGTAAGAGCTTTCAATCTCATATATATATATATATATATATATATATATGCATATATAATTACATATGTACATACATGCATAATAAATGCTAACTCCTTTCTTTCCTTCACAGTAGTGAGCCGAGGACAGTTTGGCGGAGGGACAAGAGCGGCCTCGAGTTTCGGCCAGTCGGAATAGCTACTCCCCAAGCCCACTGTCCTGAGCCAAACTTTGGAAAGGGGGATTTCAGTCTTCATATTGAGGGAGTGAAGGAGGAGGATGGAGGTCTGTACCTCTGCATCGTGGAACAAAGCCAGGTGGTCACCAAGAAAGTCATGCTGCGAGTTGTAACAGGTAGAATACCTTCACAGAACACACACACACACACAAGATGAGCAGGAACATTTCAACTACGTGCAGTTCTTTTAAGCTTAATCTTTAAGAGAGAGCATGTAAAAGGGATTAGTGGGAGCAGACGAAGTGATGTTAAATGAGTTAGGCGGGCAGAGGTGGATAGTGTCAGTAAAGTTCAGTAAAATAGTTCAGTAAAACCTCACTATTCAGTCAGTTCAGTGTTTATATTTTCCAGGAGCTTAATCTGCATATGTACAGTATACCCACACATTACACATTACACATTTCCACAGGAGGGTCTGCCTCGGTTACTGGGTTATGAGTAATATGTCGTTTAGTATCATGATTTTACAAAATGAACCTTGACAGCATTCGTAAGCTTTTAGAAAAGAGGTTCTTAATTGTGTTCTTTAATAAACACGATTGTTATACCTAGGGCCAAGAGAGCCATTTAAACATTTAAAAAGTTATGTTCATGATTAAATGGTTCTTCTCTATGAGAGACTGTGTAATGCCACTTTCCAGAAGAAAAACATTAATCTTCATTGATTTTTATTTTCTTCTACTTGTAATCACAGCAGCCACACTCTACATCATGAGAAACTATTATGATGACTGAACCAAGAGAAATATCGAGAAATTAAAATATCGAGGATAAAAATGATTTAAATTAGCATACTGTAAAAACTAAATGCCATTATTCCCTTCTCATGTAAACTTACAATTTTTGATATATTATCATTATTTTTTTGCACAATGACATTGTTTCATTAAATACATGTTTATAAGAATCTTTTTTGGGCATATATTAAACTGTATTTGCTGAGTGTGCTGTATATTCAGCCATGAATCAACATACTTTATTTATACGTGTTTCATGATGCCATTTCCAGTGTCTTATACCCCCGCTGACGTTAAGGAGGGAGATGACCTAAAAATGACCTGCAACATCACTCCAAGGCCGGACAGGGTGACAACAAAGTGGGAACTGAATGGTTCAACCTATCGGACATCAGTTCAGACACTAACACTCAATAATGTGTCTCAAAAAGAGTCTGGAACCTGGAGTTGTCTGGTTCGTCACAAAAACAAAGAGACAAAGGCATCTGCGTCACTGCAAGTCCAAGGTATGGATTTTCATTACACTGCTTATGTGATTGTTGCCAGGCAGAACCATATTTGTCCATTGTGTTGGAATTTGTTTCATTTGTTTAACTTCTGTTTCTCAATTACAAACAATGAGTTTCATAATAGTTTTGCATCACCTTAGTAATTCCTAGTGATTACTGGATCATAACCCTTAAGACAAAGAAACAAAATACACCTGAAGATATAGAATAATAAGCCTATGATGTCCTCTCTCTTTTTTTTACAGGAATCCTATTCCCTAAGTATAATCATGAAGCGGTGTATGCTGAGTTGGGCTCCTCCGTGACCCTGCCCTGCATCTTCTCTGAGGGACTCAATGTCGACACTGTGTTTTGGAAGAAGGTGTCCAGTACAACCATCCGTTCTTTCTCATACCTTCCATATTTCATAAATACCTCCAGCCCTGCCGTGAAACAATGGGACAAGTCATATCACATTGAGAATGTGGAGGAGGCAGACCAAGGCGTGTATATGTGCTCTGGAAAGATAAAGAGAACCTATACGAAGACGGCGTCAGTCGAGAGATCCATTAACCTGGTCATTGCTCGAGGTGTGTAGAAAATTGTCACTTTCCAAAATGTTTTTTACAACCGCAACCACCATCTGCACCCTTAACAAAAAGTGTTTTATAGAGTAACAAAAAAGTTTAATTTGATTTGTAACAATAGCCAAATCCTTCTAGGTGTGTTATAGAACCATAAATAAGTTCTGTGATGAACCTTTCAACCATCTTACGCCACATTTAAGCATTTTGGTGTTTTTGGGGTTGTTATGGTTTTATATATATAGCAGTTTCTCTTACCAAGCAACATTTGAAGAATTATTATTATTATAAAGCTCTCTATTAATATCATAAAGGTCCCAATCATTGTTTCATTAAATATATATGAGAAAAAATAAAATAAACCACAGCTTTGAAAATGAATATAAGACTATTGTAACAGTATGGCTAAGCTGTTGTCATTCTATTTCACTGCAGTTCTGAGTTCATCCAGTTCAAGTGGCCAAAAGACCCTGACCTGTGAGCTCAGCAACACCAAGTATGTTACACGTTATGAGTGGCTCCGTCTGGACAATGGGGAAAATGGCACTCAGACAATGATCCCTTTACAAAACTCAACATCAAAGATCCTGAACGTCCCCAAGGCTGAAGAGAACAACTTTGGTGGATGGATGTGTCGTTTCTATGACAGACAGAGGCTTTTGGGAAATGTAACTTACCACCAACATATGATGAGTGAGTAAAATTCTCCGAATGTTCTGTATGTATGACTGAAAACCATATTGCATCTATAACATTCAACTCTCAAAAATGTATATATTGTTTTAAGTCATATCTAGGCTCATATAACTATGCAAAGATAAGCGTCAAAACCATCTACTTATCTGTATTATAGACTTATAAATATAAATGACTGTATCTGCAGGTGGCTTGAAAGGACAGAACGAGTCTGGAAGCAGTAAAAAGACCATCATGGTGATAGGACTGGGCTTGCTTTTAATACTGGCGCTGCTAATATTGCTCCAGATGTACAAGAATCATCGCAGGGTAAGCTCTGATAAAATTAAAAATAAACAATAAGAAATAAATAAATGGGAGCAATTGAACTACTGCCATCATTGACTGCCTAGTTGATATGAAAAATGAATGACAGGTGCTTTCCTCTCTCATCTTTCCCTCAATTGTTTACCCACAGAGGAAAATGATCCTGCAGTATCCAGCTATGGAGACCATTGTCCACCTGGCCTCGAATGAACGAGAAAGGAGAGAAAAATTCATGGCGAGAGAAAAGGAGCGGGCTGCCAGCTCCAGTGTGGGTCATGAATCAACCTCTGTAATTATGTAAACATTTCATGTTAAGATGTTCAGGGCTGACATTTACTTTATCTCTGTGTGTGTGTGTGTGTGTGTGTGTGTGTGTGTGTGAGAGAGAGAGACAGTTTCAGACAATTGTAGCATGTAAATAGGCGATAACTGAGAAAAACTACACAAGTATTTTCTTGAATTTCAGTCTTTATCTATGATATTATACAAATGTATAGAAAAAAATAATGTATATGACAAACATAAGATGAGAAAATAATACATAAATGTAAAGTATACAACTACATGTAAGGTTTACAACTACAATAAAAAATAAAAATGTATAAAATAAACATGTGACTATGCTGTTAAATTACACTTGTTTTTTTTTTTCCTGTACAGTATATACAGTTAAGTACATCCAATGTTTAATCGTGGTTTAAAAAATCATTCTAATAGTTCACTTTTCTGTTAACAGTCAATTTACACTGAACACAATGCACATCTCTTTTATTTTTAGGATACATCACTGTTCAAAAGTTTGGAATACTGTATATAAATAATTTGTATTTTACATACAGTCACTTATGCAATTACATTAGAACTTACTTTCAAGCCTTGGAGTATTTAGAGTGTCTATAGCTCTATTCATCATTCTGCATCTAGAATGTCTAAGGTTTTGTTGCAGCTTCCTAGTTTGAAAGCTGTTTGATTGAACAGGACTAGCAAGTTTGTTTTGTATACTTAGTAGTGAAAACATAGTCAAAACATGCAAATGATATAAAAAAAATCATATTTTGTGAGTTTAATAAAGCCTTAAGGCCTGTTCCAGCAGTATTTTCCTTTCACACGACAGCAGACACACTCTACTTCTCGGTCACCTATACATCTACATATTCACATGTAACACCCATTCTCTGTACACAATACAACAGAAGGCAGTTTCCACATGTAAGGGAGCGTGTGCACTTCTAAACCATCAAGATAATTTTGAGGGGTTGTGGGGTTGCAAGTCTGTATTTTTGTTTTTCCATCAAAACCCCCTCACCAATGACATCTAATTGCTGATATAGGCTAAAACACAGGAAGGCAGTGTAAGTGACATGTAAATTAAAGCTCCGACTGGAACAGCTGTTAGGAGTGTGTGCAGCACAGTTAACCTTAGCAGCTAATTTCACCATATGTGCTAAAACAATGCAAAAAGCAGACGCTGAATTTTGTGGTGGAAGAAGGTTTTGGCTGTACGTCAAGGGAAGGTTTTTGCAGTTCTTAACTAGTAGAGTATTACCATACTCTGACAAGGTCCGGGGCAGGACACGCGTTCCAGAGAGTTCTGGAACATCATCACGAACAGTCCATGGCTCTAGACCTCACTGTATTCTCCATCCTCTTGCCTCGGTGTCAGCTGGAGCTCTGTTGTCAGAGTTTGGTCAAACCAGTCTATTCTTCCATCACAAGGTTTCAAGAATTCAAGTACTTCCTCATCATCGAAGCACCAGCCTGGCCAGTCCACACTCGCGCCTAGGGGAGTCCCGGGGCTAAAGAGAGACCAAAGAAAAAAACAATGTTGATAGTGCTAATAACAGCCTCTCATTTTTGCTGTCACCTAATCAAGCTGTAATGAACTAAGAATTATTTAATAGCCTTCAGTATCACTTCTGTAGTCATGTGGTACAAAATAATCCCTTCCTCCCCATAAAATAAAAATGTGACAATAAGACCACTTTAGAACCAAACCCTGAATAGCAGTCAAGGACTGTTGCAGTAAAAATGCAGAGTGGATTCAAATGAAGCATGAAGGCTATTCTGTGTGGGCAGAGCAGCACAGTAAGAACAAGACAACGCGAATGAAACCCTCGTCTTTTCTGCACGCCAAACTCTCAATTTATAGTCATTTCCTTCGAATGGAACAAATAATGTCCTCTAAACTGAAAATTTCAGATTTTAGTAATAATTCCACTGGGTGTTTCTTAAGGCAAATGTTTTAGGGAAAAACCTAAACACGTAAATTATACAGTGCAAAAAAGTACAGATTGAAATATTCCAGCCTGAAATCAGAACCAGAAACACACTATTCAGAAGAGGTCAAACTACTTCCAGTTGTTTTTAAAAAATGCTCAGTCTAACCTGTTTCTTTTCTCTTTCTCAGAGCCGTCCACACTGCTCTCCCTCTCTCTGTGTGAGTAAGCCTTCCCCTGCGGTCTGAGCAGCTCTTGATCTTCTCCCTCTGTTTCTCGTTCTCCTTCACTGGGTGATGGTGATGGAGTGCTGGAGACAGAGATTCGGTTCTGAAAAGACCTAGCACTCTTCCCTGTTGACTTTCCCTGTCTTCGCTCTCTGTCTCTCTCCTTGGCTCTTTCCAGGAGGCCCTGGAGTGGGGAGGGAGGTAGGTGGGGGTCAAGCCCTGATGGGGATGAAGGACGAGGCCTGGTGGGAACACTGGGATGGAGGCTTTGAGTGTTTGAATAGATGACCTCAGGTATGGAGGCACTCCTCTGACTTTTCATTTTGGGCACTTTTAGAGAGTTCTGAGCCATTTCTTGGTGAAGCTCTGGTTCAGAGAGAGTGTGCAGGTCTGGTGATAACCTCTCATTAGGAATATTCCAGAGCACGCCTCTGTTCCTCTTTAAGGAACCCAGATTGAGCACCAGGTGGGAATCCTGGGGTTTGGAAGAAGAGCTGGAGGTGGAAGGCCTGCGAGTGCCATTGTTTGAATGAGAATCTGAGTCAGAAAAGGAATTCCTGTTGTGTGTCTCACCTGACATTTTCCTTGAGCCCTGGGTCAGGGCAGAGGGCTGAGGAGTCTTTGGACGCTTCCTCCGTAACCTTGGCGACTTTAATTTCCGGGAGAATTTCCATGATTCTGAGAGTAACTCACTTTCTTCATCTGGTTTCCAGAATTCTTCCCCTGGGTGGTTACGGGCATCTTGTGTCTTTGTTTCACTCACTGAAGTGAGTCCCCGGTGCTCTGCGGTGTTGATCGTAGGTACGGCAGTTATATGTCCACTTGGCAGTGAAGTTTCATTTGATGATGACTGGCTAGGCATGGTGTGTTCCATTAATCCATCTATTAACAAAGGATGCAGACCATTTGACCTCTTTGGCTCCAAGTCCTCATGTGAAATGTCACTGGAGTTTGGAATTTTTTGATTCCATGTAACTCGTCTTTCATTTATCAAAGCACTCTCCTCCATAACTCCACAATCACTACTCTTTGTTTCCTCAGATTCTTGTGTTGCTTCATCAGTAATTTCTCTGTTTTGCATTTTGTTGTTGATAAAACTTGCCCGTTGCGGATGGCTGTGAGAAGTGGAGGTTTGCTCCTCACTCTCTACTTGTGAAATTTCTGCACTCTCTAACTCGTTACCTATAAGCCTAAGGCCAGCTTCAGAAGCATCTAAGGAAGTAGATGCAAACTCTGATTGCTCCTCTGGTTGTTTTTCTTTGTCGTCAGCGGCTTGTGGGGGACAGGGAAGTGATTCTGACTCTTCTAATTCATCTTGATCATGGATCTCCTGTGGGTTGCCTTGATTTTGGTTTCTCCTTAAGGTCTCCAGTGCTTCCTGTAAGTCAGTAAAAATAATCAATGTCTGTGGTTACAAATCCTTCATGAAGCCTTTTATAATTAAATCAGATGCGTTCAAGTAAGGTGACTTGCAAATTTAACTATAAATGAAAAAGCCGAATAACCATATTGTATGTACGACCACCTGATGAGCACCTAAATGCAGAATTACATACATAAGTACTGCTGCTGCATGCTACTTTTCCAACTGTAGCAAAATCCAAATTTAGTTAAATCTTGAGAAGATAACTCTAATAATTCTACAAACAAAAATCTTCAGCTGTACAATAGTCCAGTGCCAGTCTTAATCCAGGGCCAGTCTTAGCTTATATTTAAAAATTAAATATAATTATATTTAAAAATCTTAATATGTTTTTCCGAAGACATTGCAAATAGCTCATCAGTACATCACAACACTGAACTGCATGTTTCATTCCATAGAGAGTGTTAAACCAACAAATAAAAGCCATAGTACTCAGTTTTTGATATTTTAAATATGGCACTGTTGGTTCCTCTTATTTCAGTTTAAACTAAAAAAACAAATATTGTGAGGCATCGTAAAGAGACTCCATGGGTTCCATGGGTTTAGACTTATAGACATGGAGAACAGCTATATTTTTTAAGAACTGTACCAAAGATTGTCTGTTAACAGGTGCTTTAAGAGCATGTGGTGGACTGTGTGCTTGTGCTGAGTGACACACCTGGGCCTGGTGTATGGCAGAAACCCATGCTGTGCAGATCTCTGGGCTGGGGGCAGAAACACTGTACACACTGACCGCACCGCCTAGATCACTCACCTCCACCAGCACAAAAGAGTCTGTGAGAAGAACGAAAAAAAGAAAGAATGCGATAGAAATGATGACATGGACACTTTAACCCTGATAAATTCAAGTTCCTGGTCACTATAGGTTTTATTTCAGTGTTTTTAAATAATGAAACCAATAGAAAGGTAACTGATAAAGCTGATGTCAATTTATTATTAAAATAATAAAATGTCGCTTTAAAAATGCTAAAAGTTGGTGTAGATGCAGAATGACTTTTTTTTCACAGCTATACATGCAGCCTGATTCATAGGAAAACAGATCAGAGGGAAGTCAGATAACCACAAACACCTACACATGGTATGTTTTTTTCCTTAGTTCTTTTCAAGCATTACTGAACTCACTTTCTTATGTGTGACCGTTTTCAACCTGCAAGCTTGACATGCATTGTGATGCAAGTTGATGTTTTAATCTGTCCAAGCATCATTTCCGTTATTGCTAAGCACATTTATTACACGATGCACATATTATAGCTCCCAGCATTACACTTATGGTTAAATTATCACTTGAAGTAAGTATTATTTCAGCAGAGATGAAAAAACCCAAAATTTTAAAGGAAAGGGAACACAAACAGCCCTGGGAATGACTGGTCAGTTGCCATCCTTAGTGTTGCAACTTGGAAAAGGTTCTCCATTAACAAATTCATGAATAGGCTATGTAATGAGAATTTATGAATTATCTACAAAAAGTCTTATTCTATAGATTCCTGTTTAGTGTTTTTAACAGATATTTAAGGGAGTTGGTTATGGTGGGTGCTGCAGGGTTTTTGGATGATATGCTTTCTTTACATTAAAAATGGTGTCTAGCCTATTAGAAAATATAAGCATACATACAGTGATTAAGTGAAGAATAGTTACAAAACAAGACATGTACTGCTCATCTTATTTTTGTTACAATCAATATATAATTGGCTTTTCAATAATCACAGGAATGGAACAGTCTGCCTGTCTAGGCCAGGGGTATGACTGATCCTGTTATAGTAAGAAAATGTAAATGTGCTATATATTTGTGTCTATAAATCAAAGATCCCCTTGTAATGCTTGATAGTATTGTCATATGAACTAAAATAAGATAAAAACTCATCAGCAAATTCACCTTTTGTGGAAAAATGGTACTTGAAGTAATGTGTGTACAGCCATTTTGATCAAGTCACTGATAATGGTACTTCTGTGGGGAGGAATAGATGCCATGCCACGAATACTGACTCATGATGTAACGTGATACCGAAGCGAAGCTGGATTTGCTTTCAGTTCCATTCAAATGTACCACAACAAGTGTTTTTAGTCATTTGATCCTTTAAAGTTACAGAACTAGTTGCAAGTATGCAAAACATTTTCATTTCTGCATGATGGAATTCACCCCAGACTTTTCCATTCGCGTGCAAATCAGGGTACAAATACACTGCCCTGATCCTTAACTCAATCAGTATTAGAGGTCGACCAATAGGGGTTTTTCTAAAGCTGATGCCGATGTTGATATTTAGAAGTCAGGGTCAGCCGATGGCCGATATATGCAATATTTTTTGGCCAATAATTAGACATTTCCCCTCTGTTTGTGTAGTAAAATATCACACTAATAATAACAAAGGATACACGAAATT
>JBBIGA010000007.1:10866469-10878262 GCA_037576975.1 Alestes dentex
ACACACACACACACACACACACACACACACACACACACACACACACACACACACACACACACACACACAAACGCACAGACAGAAAAGTAATGCAATACTGACTTTCTCTTTCTCTCTTTGTCTCCCTTTTCTCCCACTCACTCTATGTCAATCTCTCACAGACAGTGTGTGGATCGTTCTGAGTCTGTGTTGTGCGTGTGTGTGCATTCTGCTTACCTGTTTCATTCTCATCAGCAGACACACTTGTGGACGGACCTTGCAGGCATCAGCTGGTCAGTAACACTCCCCTTTGATTCAGATGAATTAAGATTTATATAATGATTCATACGTTTATTTAATTTGGTCTATTGATCAAAGTCAGTAATGAGTAATGTTTCATGATTGCACCCAACTGTTCAATTGCTCTGCAGACTGCTGCGTTTGGACTTCGGAGAAAAGCCCATCTGAATCCAGTCAGAGTACAGTGGACGAGGAGGTGCCGATGCCGGTCCAGGAGGTGTCTGGAGGAAAGTGGCAAGAAGAGGTCTGAAAGCGACAGAGAAGCTGGGAGAGAGAGAGGCAAGAGATGGAATATGAAAGTCTGGGTGGAGTATGAACTCTGACATGCACTCATGAACAGAGGAGTGAGAAAGACACTGGACTGTGTCTTCCACCGGAAGGGAACACTGCTTTCCCTTGTTCTTTTACTGTAGTGCAACTGCACAGAAACAGACACACGCATGTGTTTATATTACACATTACATAAAAATATATACAGTTCCGTGCAAAAGTCTTAGGCACCTAAGATATTTTTATTCAAAAGCTGCTTAGCTGGAATGGGTTTTATTCTCAAAACAAAAGCTCCACATATTACAATAAATACAACTAACATGAACACAGGAAATAGAAGTTTTATGTATGTTAAAGTGTTTGCTTAGCCTTTCCCAGGCCTCTCCTCGTGGAAGAACGGTGTTACTTGTAGTTACCATCAAATATCTGGTTTGACCCAATCGATACTTATATTAAGTACTGACAGGATTTAACAGATCTTGGAATCATGGAGAAATTTGGAGCCAAACCAGTGTTCTTCCATCCAGCTCTCAAAATACTTTTCTAGTAACAAAAAAAAAAAAAATCTTGATTTACTATCTTGTTTGTTTGAATTTATTCTAATAGCAATTTGTGTTTTTGCTGGCATAAAGAGACTGTAGAGATAAACGACTTTAAACATTTGTATTGTTGTTTAAGACATTTGCATAATACTGTATGCATTTTTCCCCAAGAGAAATGAATGGCTGTTTATTGTTTTGTTTTTTGTTCTTTTTGGTAGGGGTAGAGGAGTAGCTCAGTGTATTCACCTGTATGACCATTGTTGTTAGTTGTCCCATGTAAAGGAAAACGGTGGTCTACTCATTTACACTATACACATATATATATATGTGTATATATATATATTATACACACACACACTATATGGAAAAAAGTTCCATAAGTACTGAATTTAAGTGGCCCCTTACTTCCAGTGAAGGACTTATTGTTTCATCAAACCAAGACATTTTAGACAATGCCATGCTTCCAACTTTGTGAACACAGTTTGATTGTCCCCCAGCATGACTGTGCCCCAGTGCACAAAGCAAGGGGAGAATGACTCCATATAAGTCTTTAAAGTCCCTTAAAGCTGGTGTAATGTCAGGTCTCCCAATACTGTTGTCCATATTGTATATGTATACATCACGGTTAAATTGAAGGTTTCTGAAAGGGCAGTGTCTGGCACTCTGTAATGTTTTGAACAAAACTGAATTGTTTGTATCTAAATCACAATCAGGCCGACCAAAAGTGACCAGCTACAGCACAGATGCAGAATACAGAACAGGCAAAAGAAGGCACATAGCACTGGTCTCACAGGACAAAGAGCAGTCTCTAGACCACTTCCCATTAAGGTAAACAATGCTAAATGCTCTGCACGGACTAAAACATACGAACATTTCACAGCAGAGGACTGAAAGAAAGTAATATTTACTGATCCAAGTTTGAGATTTATGGCAGTAACAGAGACTGATATCACAGCGTACCAAATCCACATGGTGCATGGTGATGGGAATATTCAAGTCTGGGGGTGTTTTCTATATGCTGGAATTGGATACATGCACAGAATCAACTATATCCTGATAAAGAAGAAGTGTCACACCATTCATCAGAGACACAATTTACCGTCTGGTTTGGAGACGGATTCATACTGCATGATGATACAGGCCCAAAACATGGCTAAGGAACACACCTCCTCCACAGTCGCCTGACCTAAATCCCATCGAGCCTTTATGGGGGCACTTGAAGAAAGAGAAAGCAAAGAATTTAATAACATCACAAGACACTCTTTGGAATATTGTGAGATCATGCTGGGATAACAATCATCTGATTTCTTGTGGAGTCTATGCCAGCTTGAGTGCACACGTTCATAGCAGCAGGAGGGGGGCATACTGAACTGTATACATTCTGAAACGCAGGAATTATATTGGCTACTGCTGAAGAAAAAAAAAACACGTCAAAATAAATATGGAAATCTATAGGACTAAGCTGCATTCCCAGATCATTTCCAGTTGTGTCCTTTGGGAAGCACTCAATCCATTACAAAGCTTTGCAACTGCTTTAGCAAATTGGAATCATCAAAATTAAGAAAAGTTTGAGAACACTGAGCGTGGTCAAATGCTGTTTTAGCACCTGATGACTGTAATGGGCTGGGGGTTTCTCACAACAACAACAACAACAACAAAGATGGAGAGAAAGGATCAAACCCAGGACTAGTTTTGTTAGAGATGATTTCATGCCATGCATGAAATATACAAGGATATGAAGATGCTATGCATGAAATCTTTTAAAAATGTAATCCTTTACACAGTCTGCACAACAACCAACATGCAGAATAGTGAAAGGTTCTGTGGATGTACAGTAAAATCTGTGCTCCCATAACTGCACAGATTGGCTATCATTTTCTTGGAGGATTATACTGTAAGGTCTATCTGCCTATACCTTGGCCCAGTTTAGATATTGGCCATACTGGCCCTTCATATTTACATCCAATCACTTTAGGCTCTTTTGGCAGGGTCACATATGCAGTCTGGAAAATATTTATCAAATAATTCTAACATTCTGTACATTTTGTTTCATTTTTTTTTTTTATTCTGAATACCTGCATTCATTTCTCTTGTGTAAAATGAAAGACATGTTATTTTTGTTGTTTCTTATAAAATGAATTTGGTAAATATAAAAGAAATGCAAATGTCATTATTTCTATTGCACTTAAAAAAAACACAATGGTTTGAAAATACAGACTGGAGAAGCTATTTGAAAGCTATTTGAAGTTATTATTACAAGAGTGAAGGATAGCAAAACTCAAAATGAAAATTAAATAACAATTGGACACTATACATTCACACATTTACACATTTACATTTGGACACTTTGATATCAGCACTGTATCATCAAAAAAGACCATTTTGCTTTTATTCACGTTTGTCCAACGAACAGACCAACAGAAAAAGTCTAAAATTACATGGAATATAATCTTACTATATTAATTTATATTTTTGCTGTTTCTTGTAAAATGAATTTGGTAAATATAAAAGAAATGCAAATGTCATTATTTCTATTGCACTTAAAAAAAATACACAATGGTTCCAAAATACAAATCCAAATCTATTTGAAGTTATTATTACAAGGATGAAGGATAGCAAAACTCAAAATGAAAATTAAATAACAATTGGACACTATACATTCACACATTTACATTTGGACACACATTTACATCAGCACTGTAACATCAAAAAGACCATTTTGCTTTTATTCACTTTTGTCCAATGAACAGACAAACAGAAAACTTACTTGGAATATAATCTTACTATATTAATTTATATTAAAACGGTTTTATTTAACACCAACAAGACAAAGCCGTACAATAAATAAAACTATTAAAAAACACTCTGATAAGAGTTACACAGACCATTAACTACACAGAGGAGGCTATCAAATAAATATTTGTACTGCACGTACAGGAGGCGACATCATTTTGCAATATCACCCTAAACTGAATCAAACTTGAGCAGGGCTCATTCAGAGGCCTATTTAAAGGTCCCATGACATGAAATTTTCACTTTATGAGATTTTTTTAACATTAATATGTGTTCCCCTAGCCTGCTTATGGTCCTGCAGTGAGTGGCTAAACATTGCAGTAGGTGTAAAGCGTGCTTTCATCATCCTGCGCCGCCTTTGAGAGAATGACCGCTGAGATGGCCCGATCTGGAATTTTCCCCTTATGTCGTCATGAGGGGAAAGGTTACCTCCCCTTTCTCATGATTTGCCCGACCAGAGAATTTCGGCCCCCCCTCCCCTAAAAAATTTGCTCCGCCGACTGTCAATGCTGTCATGTGAGAGACCGCTTTTTCCTCTAGAGACATCATGGCTTGCAAACGAGTGAAACGTTGCAGTTGCTCGGTGCTTAGATATACAAATGAGCGCAAATTTATTTTTTTAGTTTCTTCATGCGAGCCTCTGAAGAACCACTGGGTTAACTTTATTTTCTCTGGAAATGCGCCCACACAATACAGAGCTGGTCTTGCTGAACGGCTGAAAATGAAGTCTGGATCAGTACCAACTCTCCTTGGCTCAGCTACAAACCTCGGTCAAGTCAGTCAGCTTAACGCTATATAATTTTGTTGCTTTGCTGTGTATGGTTACCAAGCTTTTTACTCTTAGAATGTGGCTGTAACATTAGCTCTGCAGCTAACAGCTAATAGCCCAGTTAGCAGGCTACTGTCACACATGTAAAGGTAGATAGCATCAGGTATGTGCGTGAATGCACACATTAACTCGAGTGTTGTACTTCTTTGTTACTTGGTGTGTTGTACTTCTTTGTTACGAGCCATTGCTATACACTGTAAACATTAGCACATGGTATCGCAACTTGGCCCCTCCCAAACCCTCCACCTTGCCCCGCCTCTCTCCTCCTTGCCCCGCCTCTCTCCTCCTCCTTATCATTTAAAGCTATAGACACGGAAACGGCAAGTCCAGGGGAAATCTCATTGTGGGACTGGCTCGAAGTGGCTGTAATTCTGCACCAAGGCTGAGTTTCGGAAAGAGACTTCAGATACAGTATTAGGGGACCACTAAGACCTATATAAAAGCATAAAAAAATCAGCATGTCATGTGACCTTTAAACCTACTTATATAAAAGCCTGGGTATACTGGGCTGCCTCTTAGATGAAGCATTTTTACGGAAGATCTCTCTCAAGTTTGGAAACTTGGTTTTCACTACATGTTAACTTCATAGATAAAAAGCTTAGAAAGCACAGAAGTTTAAGTTATAGGAGATCTGTGTTTCTGTAATAATGCAGATTAAGAGCTGTCATTTTTCAGTGTGTATTCTTTCAGATATGCTTTGCCTACGGACAAACTACTGCTTATACCAATATCACTTTTAATGATTTTAATAACGATTTTTAACTTGTTTTTATGTGTTATAACAAGTTATCCTCAAGTTAGGAATGAGGGTTTTGAGTGTGTTTTTTGCTCAAGTTTTCCAGAATTGGCCAAATCCAAATTGGAACATTTTGTAAAAAAAAACAAAAAAAAAAACAAAACAAAACAAAACAAAAGAGAGATTTCCCTCATTTTGGAACAGTGTGTTCAGCCCCATTTTATGTTAGTATTAGCATTTTATCACCAAACCAACAAATTGTACCCAACCAATAAGTCATTTATGGGGTCGGCGTTAAAATGCAGGTTTATCAAGCTTTTTGCCAAATGACCATACAAATACATTTCTTCAGAAGGCATTCAAAAACCAACCAGAGCCGCCAGCATGTCCTGTTTCCAGGCCATCTGGACATTTCCTACGTTCATCTACAACTGGGTGATTGAAACAAGCAGGAAGGCTTGTCCATGCGTACACACGCGCCAAGCATGCATGCACACTTATACACACACACTCATTCTCTGTGTGCATATCTGCAACGGAAAGCTGTTTCATGCTGTCTTTTGATAGGATCCCGGCCGATTAGTTCAGGTCGGCTGAGGAGCAGGGTGACGTTATGAACGTTAACCAATCTTTGGATGGGCATCTTTACTGTGAACAGAATCCCAGGGCCAAAGCCATGGTGTAGAGCACTCAAACATAAAGCACCTGCAGCAACTGCACAACAAACGAGAAGGACTGAAATTTAGATCCATCACAGTGCCTCCTCTTTGGACATATGGCACTCTTTCCCTTGCTCCTGGGAAGGGGAAGAAATGTAACCGCTGTCTCTGTTCCTTTCCTCCGTGGACAGAGGGAGCGGAGAAGCAGGACAGCGCAGCTCGCTCTCGTTTAAACCCTGCTGGTGGAGATCTTCTTCATCCTTTTCACTTCCACTCAGCCCAAACTGGTTCATCAAACTAACAAACACGGTGCCTGCACCGTATATATGGAGAGGACCTAGGATGAATAGATTGTGCACAAGTTTTTATTTCTTTATTGTTTTGGTTTGGTTTTTCTTGAAAATAATGTAACATACAGACGGAACTGTCTTATTAACAAGAGGAAAAAGAAAACCAAGACAGCCAGTACTAAACAATAGAAGCTGAATTTTATCTTAAAGACTTCATTATTCATAAAAACCACACACAGTAACTTTTTTTCCTCTAGACAAACCTGGAGCTCCTGATTTAGGCATGTCAGCAACTACAAAATGCTTCTGCAAAAGGTTTTGGAGCACTTTCATGCAAAAGCATGTATTCAGTCTTAAGTGGATACATATATTTTGCCGTTAAATGATCTAGTGAGATGGTATAGCAATTGCTAAGGATGTACCTAGGTTCCCAGCAGTAGGTGGAGGCTGCTCTGAGCTTGCTGGCAGAAAAACAGGGCAGTCTGAGGTACTGGTGGTGGAGGTAGGTGTGTGTGGGTCTACCTCTTGTACATGGTCCTGTTTGATCGGGTCACTTATTCGAGAACATACAGTATCAGTGACAGCCTGTAACCATCAACAGAAGGGTCATAAAAAATATACGTATAATGATGATCATGCCAGTGTTTATTTAAGCATCTTTGAATCCTGAAAGTAAAAGTTATTTCCCAACATAACTGACGGCATGACCTAATTTCACAGGATTTAATTGTGTCCTGTGTAATAGTCATTTGGAGGTGCTACACTTCAAGAAGTTGACCAAAAGAATCAGATTTTCTGAAAGTTTCATCTCTTCTGGTTCAGGAAATCTTCATTACTTCTTATCTCTTCACTAAAGGTGTTACTTAATCCCAATATAATCCATGTTTTTGCACTAAATCACTGCTTCATCAAGCTAATGCTAGGAAAATTCAGTTCATTTGTAGCTCTAAAATATTACAATATGAATGTTTGCTGTTTAATAATTAATACACCAATGAATCTTTGGTCATGGACTCTTACCTTTTGGTTACCAAGTGAATATTGCTTCACAACTAATGGAAGAAGGGAAGAAAAAGATTAGTGCAATTCTATCAACTAGCCATCACTGTAAGACAACTGTTAAAAACTGGAAGAAAACAGTGTAAGAGCTTATGTGTGCTTACTTTTCTTCAGGCACTCTTTCTTTCTTCGTCTGCAGAGACAATGTATGATACCGGCGCAGACAAAAGTAGCTAGCAGCACTACGATCAATATCCACATCTCCTCTGACATTCTTGTCTCTCTGGCTGTAAGAAAGAGAACGAGAACAAACATGAAATGTCTTAGATAATCAGTAGCCTACTGTTCAATCACTGACAGTGTTCAATCACAGACAGCGTGTATATTATTTTCTTGTATATGAAAAAGCAAGGCAAATTTTATGAAATCAAGGAATGCCAATAGAATTGGATGCTCTACGCTTCCCTCATAAATGCGCTTGTGCCTAAACCAAGTAAGTCCTCACAGCAACGTTTCAAATCTAATGTAAGGCCTTGACAGAAGAGTAGAGTTTCATACAGCAGGAAAGATGGAATAAACTTCCTATTAATACCTTTCATTTCAGAAGGAATGTTGGATATGCAGGAGGCTGAAAACCTTTGGACAAACTGTATACCTTACAAATTTCTGTATGATAGCATTCATTTGTCCTAAAGCAAAGCAAACCGTACAGTTTTCAGAAACAGGAGCAGGAAGTGCATACTTACGAGTTCCTTTTTGACCACTGGAATTAGTCGTTTTAGGACTAAGAGGAGCATGTGAGGTCATGACTGGGACAGGCACAGGCACACAGTTGATGCACTGATTGGTCCAAGGATCCTTCTCACTGCAGTTATAGCCATCCATACAGCGGCAGACCACATCATGCGTCCTGGTGCACTTCTCCACCACCTGCATGTGCAACTCTAACACCCACACACACACACACACACACACACACACACACAAATACATGAGAACAAGTACTACAAGCACTTCACATGAATACTTGTACATTTTATTTTTCATCTCCCAAGACTACTTCTTTATGCGTTACTTGCAAGCAGATAAATCTGTTACCTGGGCGGCAGTTCTTAAAGCAGGGATGGCAAAGTGACTCTTTGTTCTTATTGTTGGTGTAGTACTGATCACGACATTTAGAACATTTATCACAAGATTCCAAAAATTCACCTGAAAGAAGGGGTGGGGGGTAGAGGAAAAGAAGAAGAAGAAAAAAAGAAGAAGAAGATTATTATTAAGTAAAGCACAAAAACACTCAAGCATACACTCACACATTCACATACGCTACTGTGCAAAAGTCAAGCACATGCGAAAATCTGAAAATCAATAAAAATCTGAAAATCAATAAAAACTGAAAATAATATATAAAAAGATGAGCGGTTTCTTTTTTCACATTCATTTTAATAAATATCCTGAATAAAACTAAAAAGAATAAATACATAGTGATTTTATGTACAGTGTATTACTCGTAGTTTCCATCAGAAACCTGGTTTGACTTAATTAGTCCTTCATTAAATTAAATAAGGAGCTGCTGATGGAGTTTCACAAATCCAAACAAGGCTGGAGGAACCGAGGAGAAACCTGGAACTGAACCTGTGTTCTCTTCACCAGCTCATTAAATATCAACTTTTTACAAACAAAACAAAACAAAAAAATGATACTTTTCACTGCTTTTCTGTCTGTTTGCATTGATTCCAGTGTTAACTTAGCTAGCAGAAAGACGCTTTATGGAAAATAATGGTTTTAAAGTATTTGCATAGTTGCCTGATACTTTTGCACAGTACTGTACATGAAAAAGACAGTCACGGGCAGGGTGAGATGTGGGAAGATGCCCACCAAGACTGAGTTGTTTCCGCTCATTATGTCTCCTGATCAAAAAATAATGTTACATCTAATAGCGAATAGCATTTATGCCTTTTTATTAAGTTAAGGAAATTTCCAAATGCATTCTAAGGGAAGGGGAGGGCAGGATTCATTTGTTTGGTTTTGCCATTGAAAAGTTAGAACCTAATGAGCGCACTGCCCCCCAAATTGCATTTAGTTTGATTATTTTTAAAAGCCCAAAGTTGCTTATTGTACATTTACTGGCTTGCAAACATTAGCATGGTGTGCTAACCATCGCCATCAACAGCACCGAAACACAATTACTAGCATTAACCAACACGTTTAACCAATACATCTGAAATAGAGAAGCAGAAATAAATCTAAAAAGGGGGCAGTCGGTGCATGAAGACACTCATTCTGAATGTGCAGCATAACCTCACACACACACAACACATACAAAAGTATACAGAGATGAGAAAGGGTATAAGTCTCAGGCTGTACAGGTTTGTGCTGACTGTGGACTCTCAGAAGGTGAGATGAGAGCAGCAAAACAGGACGTACGCAGAGACTGAGACACAGCGTACGTTCTACAGAAGGAAGCGGTTTATGTTTCTGTGTCAAAACGCACATTTTCCCATCAGCAAGAGAGCAGCAGAGAGAGAGAGAGAGAGCAGGAGAGAGAGAGAGAGAGAGAGAGAGAGAGAGAGAGAGAGAGAGAGAGAGAGAGAGAGAGAGAGAGAGAGAGAGAGAGATAGCGAACTACTCTTCTGGCACACTTCTCATGACTTCTGCCAAGCAAAACCACAGGTCTTGATTACTGCAATAATATCACAGTGTGTGTCCTGTACTGACTGTAGAAAGAAATAGGCTCATTCTGTATCTAGGTTTGAAATTAGAATATGAATGTTTACAGGCATATGCACACAAGTTCTGTACTCTAGAAGAGCGATCTCACCTGGGTTACACATTTTGCAGTGTTCTTTCCCTTCAGCTTCCTGCTGAGCACAAGTGCATGAGTTAGTTCACGCTTAAAGGAAGACAATCACCCCAGTTGTTGTTCCCCTTTATTACAGATGTAGCCAATTAGTCTAGACTGGTCTGGTGTCCAAAGCTTTCTTTAGTTTGGTGCTGGAGCAGAGACTCATGTTTGCTCTAAAGTTATTGATGTCTGTCCCCCAAAATCTTTTTGACATCCTCAGAAGGAATAACTGCAATCGAGGGAGACTGCTCCCGTAATTAAGAAAAACAGTCAACAAGCATACTTTATAATACTGGACTTGGAGAAAATGTTCACTGTAAACACCAGTAACCAGCTTCTAATTTAAAACACTTTCCAGCAGTTTGTCTCAAATCACCTAAAAGGCAACAAACATTATGAAGTCATCTAAAAGAGAAAAGGAACAATCTTAAAAAAATAAATAAATAAGAAGAATTTATAATGACAGAGTTACCACGGGAAGGGCAGAGGGCCAGCCGCCCATCAGTATCACCATGACAACGAGTAGCACTCTCACCAACATCTACAACCATAAAATAGTTCTAAGTATAAACTCAGTGTGCTCAGCAATAATTAACAATAGTGCATGACATAGAAGTAAAGCACCATGATGTCATGTAGCAAATATTAAATGGTACGCAGGGACATTTGCTATTTAACATTTATCTCCAAAGACCCCAAGTTTTGCCTGCAGGTAACTGTATTTTACCACAGATTAAGCCATTTAAAACATCTGAAGGCAAATGTATGTAAATCAAATTTGCACTGATTTCATTTGATGTACTGAGTTTCAGTTGTTATGAAGTAGTATTATGAATACCAAATCAGGACACAATACTAAATAAATGTACACCCAAACTGGTGTACTTCTTGTACACTGATTCTCAATATATATATGCTGCTTAGGTTGATGATTGGGCCAATTCTGCCATGAGAGACAAGTCCAAAGCACACACTTCTCATTTAAACTGGTTACAGTAAAAAGTCAGCAGACAATATAAACATAGAAAAAACCCCTGAGAGAGTACCTCGCATACAGTAGAATCCAGATCTTCCCCAGCTGCTCTTCTTCTCCTTTGTGACAGCCACCCTCTCTCTGCACGCCACTTACCTCTGTGTCATTGTTTCCTCACCTGCTCTTTCTTCCTGTCATTCTCCACCCTGCTCTCTATCTGCTTCTTTTTTTTTTACCAGCCAAGTCTTTAGTGGCTAAATATGCTGCAGTGAGAACACATCCTCCAAATACTAATATACTCAGCTACATCATCTTTGTGTTTGTAGTTCTGCTTTGCTACTGTCCATGTATGTAAAAAAGAGAACTACAAACATTGGACACTGGAGTGCATGAATTGGGGCATGCACACACATTCTTTTTATATCTATATCTATCTATCTATATTTATATCTATCTATCTATATCTATATATATACATATATATACATATATATATATATATATATATATATATACACACACATACATATATATATACACACATACATATATATATACACACACACACACATATATATATA
>JBBIGA010000007.1:10893184-10907581 GCA_037576975.1 Alestes dentex
CCTCTTTTTATGGCGTAAACCCTAAATATGCCCCCAAATATGCTCCCAAAACACTTTAATTTCATTTTAAACTCATTAGCCTTAAAGAACATGTAAAGATAAACCCGTATTCGTACTGTACAGTTTACACTGAACTCCAGCAGTGCTAGAATGTAAAATATAGACATTACCCCTGTATAAACTGTACTGTAATTCATGCACGGGCGTTTTCCTTGGTATGTGCTGTCGTTTTCTTTGGTATAAGCAGGTAAATACAGTAATAAATGAAATTAATTTACAGTAATAAAAATACAGGGCTTTAAGAACAAAATGAAAAACACGAGAACACTCCAGACGCTCCACGGGGGAAATTCTGGACTGCAGAGTCACAGGGCAGCAGCCAATCAGCAGCAAGGAGAAATAAATTACGTTCATGGATTGGCTACTTTCAAACCTCTGAGTACAGCTGACTGTGACGTCCGGGCCTCGAGCACCACGCCCCCTCGTCCTCGTGCTGGTTGTTTATGTTTGGGGCGGCGCTGAGCAGCGGAGCTTCATTCCGTTCAGGAGTCTGGTTGCCTTTGTAACCGCCCATGGCGCACAAGGCCCAGACGTCACAAGCAGCTGTACTCAGAGGCAGGAGGTTCGAAAATCCGCAAATGGGTTGAAACCGCGACTGCTGATCCGTGTGAAAGTACTACTGTACACTAGATATACCAGCAGGGGTGCAACAATGCGTCAAAATATTAGGACACTGCGCTGCAAAAATATGACAATACGCATCATGCACATGTCACAATGCATCATGCATGGTAAGTATTCTATTAATTATATTTAATGTAACTGCACTGCAATTAGTAAATTGGGCCTGAACTAATAATCAATTGTTTTCAGTCTTACTTTGTTGAACAAATTGTGAGTGTAGCGAATTGAGCCTAATTGTAAGTTGACTGTATGTTACACTCTGTAATACTACTTATTAGAATTTCTTACCTCCTGTAGATCTGTGATCTTATGCTGGAGTTCCACTCTCACAGTGTATTCCTCCTCCCATCTTTAAAAAAAAAACAAAGACAAAACAATCAACCTCAACAAGTTTAACACAGCAAACCCAGCATGTATGCAGGATACAGATCATCATCAGTGTCAAGAATCGGAATTCGTGGATTTATTTTTCTGGATTTTGGGGGGCCACTTTACTTTTGGTATAAATGTTGCAACATCAAGGTTAAGAGGCAATTTTATGATCGAAATATATGAACCAGGCAAGTGCGCTCAGGCTGCATTTGAATGATGCTGCTCTATCTATACCAAAAAGTAGTCACTTGTGCTATAGAGTCAACTGGCCCTTAACCTTAATGCAGCACTTTATTAATTAATGTAATTCAAACAGGCAACTTACAATTTAAAATGCCAGCAAGGAGCACTGAAAGTACTAGAAATGTGCTGGTGTTTCATGTGTTAATGTATTTTAATTTCAAAGGGTAAACGAGGTTAATTAAAAAACTAAAGTGTAAAGAAATCAGATTCAAAATAAAGAATTCGCATCTAGAAAATGCACGTGTGTGTGAGTGTGATGGCGTGATGAGTGCTAGGACACAGCACACCCCTAAATGATTCAGTATTGCGTGCTGAAGGTAGTAGAGGAGTGCGTGCACAGTAGTAGAGTGCAGTAGAGTAGAACAGAACGAGTCCTCAGCTCTCTCACTGCATGCACGCTCTCTTACGTAAGGGCTCTTTTAAATGCAGTGCACTGCAGTATTCCCTCAGCTTACTGAAGCCTCCTCGCCGGACCACACATTTAGGTTAACAGCAAACAATTTCAAGATGCCAACATTTACTGAATGGTTGATAGATGAGGAAGGTGGGAGAGAGAGAGAGAGACAGCGAGGATAAGCAAGAGAATACAGAGACAGCCAGGAAGGGAGGGAAGCAGGGAGAGAGAGATGATGATGACTGCATGCAGGCCACCAGTGCTTGTCCGTGAACTGCAATGCAGATACAGTGTGGAGTCCTGATGCGCAGGAGAGGAAAATCAGCTTAAACCGTGAGAATGAATGAATGACCCCACAGTGACCTAACAAGGCAAAGACTTATTTTAGTTTCAGGCATGTGTCTATACAGACATTTGTTATCTAATTATGACTGTTTATCTAAATACTGTATTATAAAACGCAACATGCATAAAATAAACACATAGAATGATTTAAATAGCAATAATTTGTTGGTGGGTATACATATTAGGGATTCCCATCTTTGAAAAAAACACTTCCCCAATGGCCCTTCACACAACTGCTCATTCATTTCTGGAAGTATTGTAGCAGTCTTAATAAGCACTGTGTCTTTAGTCTCCCCAGGCTTTTTTCAGGCCGGGCCTCTAGATGCTTCAGAAAGCACAAAGTAGGAACTTTTGCTGGGAGTTGTGAAAGTGCATGGGATCATAATATGACAGCATAGTGGGACTTTGTGCATATATATCTGGTAAAACTGCTTGTGATTTGACCAAATTGCATTGACCGTTTTTTGAAATGTCCATGAGGACAAGACCACCATTTTCATGAACCTTGGCACAGGTCTATGGAAGACAGTTAGACATGCATAGCACCACAAAACACGAGTTAATATTAATCTTCACATGCTTTCACGAGCCATGAATCATGAGTCAGCGGACCCAAACAGTGGGTATGAATCACTCCTTTGCCTTAAATAAAACTATACTGCATGACTGCAGGGGTAAGGGGACACTGTACTGTAACTGTGGGACAAGATGTAATTCCATAACAAGAAGCTCTAACTATAGGGCCTCAGGCACTAGTTAAGTTAATGTCTGGTCTTTGCCTCTTTCCCCACTTCAGTATAGATTAATCCCTCTTGTTTGATTTGATGTTAATAGGTCTCCAAATAGGACAAGCACAAACTATAGTGGTAAAGGTAATGGGGTATTTGGAAGACACCCAGAGCAACTTAAAAGCATTAGTTACAGGGACGGTCTCCCTGGAGCAGCTGAGGGTTAGGTGTCTTGCTCAAGGACACTGTGGTAGAAAGTGGGGGTCTGAACCTGCAACTTTGTGGTCATTGGGTTCACAGGCAAGTGTTTTACCCAAATGCTATGTGTGTAGTATTTGTAGGGTGATCTAATCTTCATTTCTCCCTCAAAATTCCCTTTCCTCACAGCTCAGCGCCTCGAGTGTGTAACAGCTCCTCCATTCAACAACAAAATGTGCCTCTAGGTCGGGCAGGACGCACAAGCTGAAACAGCTGTGCCTATCCATGACAGAAATAACCTGAGGCTCAGTTTAACTGGTGCTGCTGGGTGAGAAGCAATACATCATTGGATAAACATTTCATGACCTTTCACAAGATATGGCATGTTTTGCTTTTGTGTAGGACCTCAACATGAAACCCTCCATCAGGTCACCTCCCACTTCTTACTGCGTAGAGTGAGAAAAAACAGAGAAACTGCAGAGAAAGTATATGCTAGGATGCTTTTTAGAATGCAGTAACTGTCATAATACTGCACTAAATCCTGTTTTGTTCCTCATATTTTTGTTTTCTTGCACTCTCTCTCTTGCTCTCTTTGCACTCGGTGTATTTTGTCCAGTCTGCACATATGTAGTCTTGTGGTGTTTGTTTTTGCTCGTGTTGTGCCACGGTCCTGGAGAAACAGTTCAGTTTCACTTTGTACTGTGCATTTGGCTGAAATGACAGTAAATCTACTTGAACTTGACTTGCACCTTGCAAGACACCACACCTTGGAGCGATGCCATCGTAGGAACACTTTTGGCTCCCTAATGACATTTTCAGTGATGTCTCTTTACAGGATTAGTTTATAGAATTGAGTAAAGAAGCCTAAGTGGAACTGAGAAGTTCTTTAGGGAACCAAAGTGATACTTCTATTGCATTGCTGAAAAGAACCCTTTTTTCACCTTTATTTTTAAGACCGCTGCAAAGATATAAAGGCTTTAATGAAAAGAGAAGGGAAATTCCCCCTCAGCATCAGGAGCATGGACAGCACTTGCTGCGCTCGCTTTCACTTGGTGGAGCATGCTGACAGCAGTGGGGCTCGTGCCTGCCTGATGCAGCTGCTTGGGGCTTTTTTTGCTGATCCCGCTGTTGCACTGGGCCTTGCAGGGTTTAGTCATACAATCTGTCTCAAATCACACCCCAGTTTCATATGAACTGAGCTACTAAATATAGAACGGAAGTGAGTGACCTGCTTAGGTCATGAAATCAATTGAGAACTCCATAATACACAATTATTTTGCAGCAGTCCTGATTAGAGGAGATTGGTCTAACCTGTCTACATACAGATCACAAGCTGCATTATACTTTTTGCTATTTCCACTTTCCAGTGAAGACAGCACTTTTGACAATATAGGCGATAGAAGTTTTTGAAATAGTTAATCATTTTTGCATTTAATGCTTTTACAAATGACCGCAGTTCTAGCAGTTTTGAAGTTTTAGCCTTTATGTACAATTTATGAAAATCTTGCCCCCCACATCATTAACCACTCTGCACTTTTGGAAATTAGAGTCCAGTGTTCAAAATCACTGACTAGGGTGATTTTGGTTATCTTTCCACATATCTAATCAATCCCCAGTATTAGCTTAATGTCAGTTATGAAATTGTATCTGATGGTTAATTGCAATATAAACAGCTAGAATTAACTATTTAATTGGTATCAAATCTGAAAGAAAAAAAATCCGTTTTTGTTTTGGTGTAAGTCGAAACACACCCTAGCCTAAGTCACTTACATATTGTAACATAGTTGTAAAATCATGAAAACGCAACAAAACCACAGTAAACTCCCTAACTCACACAACACATTACTGCGTATTCCTCTGCCGCGCGCAACAAAACTACTTCGCCCACATAGTCCGTAAGTACGAAGCTAATGGTGCAAGCTGAGTGGGAGTGGAAGTGAGCATTGAAAACTTGAAACGTCGTATGTCGAGACTGTTGTAACCCAAGGACAATAACTGTGACAGGTATATCCCTCAATATTACAATAATACTGTACTGCATTACATCACTGTCAACCATTTAGCCGTCTTCTTTGAATTCTCAGTCAATGCATGGATGTTTACCAGTTAGTTCACTACATCAATATGTGATTAGTGAGAGAGCTACTGATTGAGCCATTCCAAACCAAGATTTAGCTACAAGAGTGTGGCATTATCTGGCCCGCCTTGATAAATGCCCTTCTACTGGTGTACTAGTACAGTGTTTCCCAACCCAAGTCCTGTAGACACACTGCCTGGCAAATTTAAGTGCTTTCCGTTTTAACACAAGCTCTACAGCTCAGCAAAGGGCTGATGGTTGGATCTGCTGTGCTGAGAGCAGTGGACACTCTTAAATGTGTAATACCTTGTGCCTCCAGGATCAGAATTGGGAAACACTGTAATAGTATTTATTGTCTTCCTCTATTCTGCATTTTTGCACTTACCGACTGCTGCTAGAATACAGTATCTGACAGAATACAGTAATCTGTCTTGTCCTGTTTTGTTGCTCTTGAGTTTTTCTTGCACTCTCCTGCTCTCTTCGCACTCTGACAGTAGTAGTATACTAGTGCAGTGGTTTTCTAACATTAGGACAAAGGAAAAATGTAGGCCCTCTGGGGAATCCTAAGGAACAATTAACTATACTTGTACATAATAGCATATGACACTAGTTCACTGTAGGAGCCTAAATATCAAAGTCTACTAGTAGGGTTCAGATTGAGATCAACCCTGCAACCCCATCCACTCCATCTGTCTAATGTGCTCCACATGCAAACCTAAGACACTCTATATCCTTTGGGAACCTGACGCAGGCCTAGAGTGCACGTTCCTATAGTGCTCATGCAACCCACCATCCATTCAAACAAACCCGTTCACCTGCGCTTGTACTCGTCTCGCTCCCTCTTTACTTTGGCCAGCACGTTGTACAGCGCCCTGATTTCGGGGGTGATAGTGTCTATCTGCACGCCCACTCCGTCTGGGTGCACCCAAGACACTCCGGGGCTGGTGACCCTCTCTGAGCCCGAGCCGCACCTCCGGCTGGGGCTGTACGACCAGATGGTGCCGGGAAGGAAGCGAGGGGGAGGGTTGGGAGCCGCGTTGGGCGCGTTGTTGGAGTTGTTGGTGTTGGCCGCGGCAGGCTCGGTTGGGGTCATGGCGCTGACCGTGATGACCGGATTGGCGGCGCGGGCCTGGAGCGCAGCGGCCAGGGGGGGCGTGAACAAGACGGTGGGTCTCCTCGCGGTCGAGGCGTTGGCGTTCTGGAATGGCAAGGACGAGGGCCGGACAGGGATGGGCCCCACGAAGCCGGTCTGCACCGCGCTCTCTTTGCGCTCTCTCTGCGCCTCCTCGTTCGCGTTGTTCTCCAGCGCCTGCTGCAGCTGCTTCTCCAGGATCTTGTTGCGCCTCTCCAGTTCGTGCACTTTGGCCAGGAAGCAGCGGAACCGCAGGTTAAGCGTCTTCAGCACACTGATGTTGGAGCCCAGGTCGTTGCGCAGCGCCGCGGCCGCGGGAGGGTGAGGGTGAGGATGAGGAGGAAGGGCCCTGTGCCGAGAGCCGTTCACTGGCGCCAGAGCAGGCAGGTCAGCACCGCCGTCCGGGCCCTGAACGGGGGACTGCGTCTCGGCCAACAGAAGAAAGGAGGACTCATGGAGCAGGGCGGAGGGGGAGTCCGGAGCTCCGGCGTCTCCCTGCTCTCCAAGCCACTGGTTCATGCTGCGGCACGGAAAGCTCGCACGCTGCAGATCTGGCATGAACACCGCCCTGTGCCGCTCTAAGTGCCTCTACGCGTTACTCGACTGGAACCTCACCACACAATCAGAACTCTGAACCTAGGAACCCTCTGCGGCTCGGCTAACGGTAGATCTCACTGACACGCAGAGTAACGGTGGCAATCAAAGAAAATACATAAATAAAACGAATAAAGCGAGTGCTTGGCAGCTAAGAATGTTGTAATAAAAATGTTTAAGGATGTAGTGGGTAGCAGGATGGAAACAGAACGTTCTAGACAGGGACAAGCATCCAGCAGAGCTCTTGCCTAGCAACTAAAAAGATAATGCACTGCGGGTGATTCGGAATATTTGTTTACCCACCGGGTTTTCGAACAGCCCCGAACTGTGATTGGCGGGCATTGTCTGGATTCCTGCTCCAGGATTGGCTAAAGAGCTCAAATACACGAGCAGTCCGACTGACGACCAACGAGAGGGAGCGCTGGTCTGAATACGGGTGGGGAACAAAAAGGGCTACGCGTTTTGAGGCACGATTAGGCAACTACTTGGACAAAAGTATTGAGACGCCTAATTTTAATTATTGAAATTAGGTGCCCTTCTCTGAAAGAAATGGGTAATATTAATGCTTCAGCATACCAAGGCATTTTAGACAACGTCAACTTTGTGGACACAGTTTGGGGAAGGCCCCTTTTTATTCCAGCATGACTGTGCCCCAGTGCACCAAGCAAGATCCATAAAGACATAGTTGGAAGAGTTCGGTGTGGAAAAACTTGACTGGCCCCCACAGAGCCCTGACCTCAACCCCATCCAACACCTTTGGGATGAACTAGAATGGAGATCGCGAGCCAGGCCTTCTCATCCAACATCAATGCCTGACCTCATAAATGCCCTACATAAAGCCATCCAAGAAGAAGGGAGGACCAAACTCCATAATGAAGTCTTTGTATTTGAATGCAATGTCATTAAAGTCCCTGTTGGTGCAATGGTCAGGAGTCCCAATTTGTTTGTCCATATTGTGTAGCTAAAGTAGCCTAGAAGAGCTGGTTCTGTTCAAAGATGAGGTTTTCTTAATTAATACTATTACCAAAATGAATTCTTTCAGCTGGAGCTATTGTTGTAAAGGCAAATGTCAAAGGTGATTTCGAGCCATGTAGTATCACCTAGGACTTCACTGCTTTGTAATAG
The DNA here is from genome assembly GCA_037576975.1 of Alestes dentex. Taxonomy (NCBI): domain Eukaryota; kingdom Metazoa; phylum Chordata; class Actinopteri; order Characiformes; family Alestidae; genus Alestes; species Alestes dentex. The sequence goes on from JBBIGA010000007.1 coordinate 10,901,077, forward strand.
GACCTCAGTATGCACTGACAAGAGAAACAAAATACAGTACTGGCATTTAATAACTTCACATATGAGCTGCTTAGTTGCTTTCTATAAGGACTTTAATAACAATAGACATAAATGACAACAATACAGATGCATTCTACTAAAACATAAAGAGATTATGGGACAAAGATTTATTTTACACATGGTGTCTAATAGCATTTTAACTGAATGTAAAATATGTTAGAGAGACAGTCCATGGCCCAAACTGCCAAACTGAAGGAAATGATGGCCTAGGGCATCCAAGAGGAATCAGGAAAATGAAAAAAACTGCTATGGACTTTATTCACCCTGTGCTACATTTTGCACAGGAGGGCAGTTAAATACAGTCTATGTCTACGTTATATTGTCCTGTAAAAACCTTGGCTACTGGCATTGTGTTCCTGTCGTCAATCCTCTAATATTTCAGCAAGCTGCTGGATGTGGATTCACCTTTCTCCTTCTCCTTCTGTCTCTTGCTCCCATGCTCCCTCTGCAGGTTGATGTTTGTGTCCACAGTGGCAGCATCGAGGGATACGCATCCCACAGAAACGTTGTCCTGCCAGGACCCTGTCTGTGCTTCTCCTTTCCCCACATTTTCCTTTTTCTTCCCCCGCTCCACAGATGAGGTCGTGGAGGTCGCTGTGCTTGTCCTCCTCCAAATGTGGGAGTATGAGAGACTGATGCTGCTATGAAATCCTAAGAGAGAGAGAGACATTGTATTAAGAAAGGATCAGAATAGATTAATAGATTAATTTGACCCTGAAAACCTCACATGAATTTCTTTCTTTTCTCACCATCAGAATCACTCCCTCCTCTTCCTCTCCTTCTCCTCCTTTTCTTATTCTGCCCACTACAGCAGAGCATGTCATAAACGTCCTCCCGAAAGTCATGGTTCATGATCTGGTAGATGAAAGGATTGATCATGCAGTGTGACTTAGCAAAAATGGCCGGGATCAGAGTGACCTCTGGCCTCAGACTGGACATAGGCCTGTGACCTTGATGCTGTGCTTCATCAGCAACAGACCATGCTGTAGAGCTCGGTCTAGACTCGTGGTAGCCATACTGATCTGGGGTCACATTTCTCCAGGAATCATACATATCTCCATAGCTTTCTGTGGTTGTCCAGTTGATGAAGGAGTGCAAGCCGAAGTAAAAGTCATCCCTGTTGTGTTCAGTTCCTGAGATTTCTGTCACCATCCCAGCTCCTCTGGACTCTTCATGCTCATCCTTGATGGTGAGAGCAGAATAGAAGGAAACGATGGCGTATGGCGTCCAGGCTAAGAGGAACGAGGAACACACCACTGCTGTCATCTAGGAACAATGATGAATAAGGAAAACAAGGTTTAAGATAAACTGTTTAACAGTTTAAGGCAGTGTGCTCCAGCAGGCACACAGAACCGCACATGAGCTTTCTCTGCTTTAACACAGCCACTATAAATCAGCAAAGGTTTGTTAGCAAGTTAGTTGGACCAGGATACCAATGTCCCTATCGATGTTCCTTTTCACAGTGTATCAGAACAGTGTTAGCATTTGTTTTTCACTTTAGGGTACCTTTTGGGACAGGCTTATGAATTATGCCAGCTTTTAGGATTCCAATGGACTTGCTTGCACAAAATAGAGTGACTCCAGTGATACTGATTAAAAGTTCTTTAATGTTATGAAAGTGAAGAGGATAATAAAACAGAGAGAAAAACTAACACAAACTGCAAATGAAGCTGTCAGCCCTACTAGAATTTGAGAAATTATTCTAAACACGCTTACACACCCAAAATGAATAGCGAAGTCCGGTCTGATTCTTTTCATATAGTTTTGAGGAATTGTTCTCTAGGCTTGCTGAAGGAACCCTCTCATTTTCAGTCCAGAGGAATGAAAAATTAATCAATTTTTAAATCATTCAAGCATACCAGAGCACATCTAACTTGAAGTCCCGAACCAGTGAAGAACCAGGTGCAAATGAACACAACTGATCAGGCTGGTTGTTAGTATACTGGTGGTGCTGAATGCTGAGTGGTTGGAACTCCTTTATCTAGACGCCTCGTATCTTTAGGCACTTTGCAGCCTGGTGCAGTAAAATATTTGTTCCCATTTCTTTAAATTAATCTCCTCATTATTCCAAAGATAAGACAGTTTGACAGGCATAGGTGTTTTAAGGCAAAACGTCATCAGGTCAGTGTAAAGCAGGGAGCAGAGAGATACCTTGGTCAGACGCACGTCTTTGCTGCTGCCATGACTAACAGATGAGGAGGAAATGGAAGCCAAAGTGCGACCAGAGCGATAAACCTAACAGGAACAATATTTTGGAAACAGGTTGACCAATATTAAACTATGAAGACACCCGAGATCAATAAGAAGTACTAACTAGATAACATACTTACCTTACAGATTAGTAAAATACTGAAACATTTCATCCAACTCTAGAAAATCTAGAGTCTTCATTAATAATTCAAACTTTCGATACTGTGTTCCTGTCCTCATTATTCACATTAAGCTGTTGGAGGCAAACTTATGTTCTTGACCTAATGCCTAAATGCTTAGTAGTAACAAATCACTTTCATACTATGATCATACTCACCTAATGATGACATACATTAATCTTGACAAAAGATTGAAAAAGACTGGATGAAAAATTTGCAGTGGTAGTACTATTCTGCACCCCTTACTATTATCTCTGCTGCCTAGCATTCTTTTTGTTTCTGTCTCACCGTGATGAGGATGGCAGTGTAAGAGGTGAGGATGATGAGAGTGGGTACAACGAAGCACATTAGCAGGATCAGATATACGTAGATTCTGTCATTCAGAGATGATTTCATTCTCCACCTGCGTAAAGGAGACAATTCAAAACCTGAGCAATAGGCTGCATATGTTAATATAACAAATGGATGCTACATATTCTAAATCAATTGCAATTAGTCACAAGTCTGGCATAACAAGTCATGTGCATGACTATGTGCCTCACTCTGGATACTAAAGCCCAGGACGAACCCTGGACATTCTTATCACATTGTTGGAAAGGTAGCGTATGAAAAAGATTTATAAGCATTATGGGCTTATATGGATAAAGGATAGTATTGTTGTGTGGAACTGAAGGAGTGGAGATAAACCACATACTGCCCTTACCAGTTTATGGTGCAACTGGTCCCATATGGCTCAGGGCCATAACTACCAAAACCAAACACTGGGAGAGAGGCCCAGAAGAGAGTATATGCCCACAAAAGAGCAAGGGACAGAGACACATGCTTTCTCTCAATCCACTGACCTGCAAGAGAGACAGCAGGGTTGGGAAAACCTTGACTTTCATGCTATTCAGTAGCTGCGATTCCGATTAAAATGTGTGGGTCTCATAGGAAGGTCAAGATCCTTAAATCAAGTCATCATATGCAAATTTTTTCCAGTCACTGTACCTAGGTGATCACTGTAGTTCTTGTAATCTCTAACATGAATGCAAATGTGCAATTACTCTTAACGCAATCTGCAGGGGTCACCTTAGCCATCATCGCAACAACTGCTTTCCCTGAGAGATTTTGCAGGAACTACCACTGCATATTGGTCTATCCTCAGTTGCTGTAGAGTTCATGCTATTTTATAATGTCTTTTTCGTTGTTTTAATTTTAAAATACCATAGGGTGTACAAACACATACGCTACCGGTCAAAAGTATGGACACACATCCTGATTCAACGATTTCCTTTCTTTTTATTATTGGCTACATTGTAGATCAATATTGAAAACATCACCTATTACTCTGATAACAGCTTTGCACACTCTAGGCATTTTTTCAATCAGATTCATGAGGGATCGACCTGGAATGGTATTTCTTCATCAAGAGTTCATTAGTGGAATTTCTTGCCTTCTTAATGTTTTCATGTGTTTGGGACCATCACTTGTGATGTGATAGGGTTGTTACACAGTTGGTAATCCTATTTAACTACGGTTCTACTCCACAGTATGGCAAGAACCACTGAACTAAGTAAAAAAACAACAGTCCATCATTACCTCACTACAAAACATCTGGTTTGTTTAAGTCTTTTTTTTTTGTTTACTGTGTAATTCCATGTGTTCCTTCATCATTTTGTTTGTTTTATTAACAATGCTGAAAATAATAAAAACAAAGAAAAAAAACATTGAATGAGAAAAAGTTGTGTCCAAACTTTTGACTGGAAGTGTACATTGTGTATATAAGTATCACCCATGTGATTTTGAACATGTCATTGTAAATAGGTGTGATCTTGCAGCAAACACGTAAGCCCGGGTGAAACTCCACTTGATCATAAGACCACTTATATGTTCATGGTGTGTCTGTAAAGCTACTGCAGATACAGAGATAATTCAGGCACCTGTACACTATCATACATTTTCTATATGTCTCACAGGTGGTTGACTTGCTAAACTACAATAAAGAATGTGGGGTTTTTTTTTTCATATTGAATGGCTTGCTTTTTTAATGGACAATTATGTCCGACTTTTATGATCACATGAATGTGTGACTTATGTATGTTTTGCAGAAAGGACGCGGTGCCACCATCTGATTTATCATAGTCATGTAAAAAACACTCTTCTGACAGATTCCTAGAAATCTTATCATGTCTTTGAAAACTAAAATGACATAACATGAAGGAGGGGAGGTGCGAGAACCAACGAGTAGGAGACGGAAAATATTAGTCATATAACATGAGAGAGTCATGACAGAAAGGAGAGAGTCGCGTTTCTGACCGTAGCGAAGGCTACAGATCTTGAAGCAGCGGTCCAGAGAAATGAGACAGGTGGTGAAGAGGGAGCCGACCCCAAAGAGAAAACCCTGAAACCCGTACCACAAGCAGCCCAAGTCTCCAAGGATCCACCCATGGGACAGACTGGGAGATAAAAGAGAGAGAGACATTTTGTTGTGTATATGTGGCACACAAGGGCTCAGGGCTTCCTGATAGCAGATTATGGGTTGACTCGTAGAGACCTAATTAAGATGCTGTGAGATTGTGGATCAAGACTTGTACTGGATGCCCTTGTGTAATTAGTTGCACTTCTAATCTCCAACAAGTACAATTATGTCTAAAAGCATTTTATTTCAAAGGCAACCATATTTTCAGCAAGGACTCCAATTGCACTAATCTTGTTAGTATGGTCTTCTGCTCTTTTTATTCTTATCAATAGGAAGGTTACCAAAAGGTTAAAAACACATTTATTGAACATGCACCAATCAGTCGTAACATTAAAACCACCTTTCTAATATTGTGTAGGTCTCCCTTGTGCCACCCAAACAGCTCTGACCGATTGGGGTTTGGACTTAACAAGGCCTCTGAAGCGGTGTTTTGGTATCTGGCACCAAGACAGTCTGCTTTTCAGTAACACTTACAGCAAGCTGTGAAGCGGTGTGTAATACTTCCCTATCACAGATATGATGGCACATTAGTTAACAGCAGCTATATCTAGTATTTTTGGTCGGCTTCCACAGTCTTGTCAAACTTTGAATATTAGCAAAACTGCATGCATGTATTTTTCAATTAGCAAAAAGGAGAGTCATCAGCCCAATATTTTGTCAAAAGTGAAATCAAACCAATCTTTGAGCCTTCAGCACTCAATGAGCCTTCAGCACTCATGACCCTGACACTAGTTTGCTGGTTCACTTTTGGTAGCTACTAACCACTGCATTCCAGGAATACCCCACAGGACCTGCCGTTTTGGAGATGCCCTGACCCAGTTATCTAGCCATCACAATTTGGTTCCTCATATCCCTATGCTTGTCCATTTCTCTGGCTTCCAACACATCAGCTTTAACAACTGACTGTTCACTTTCTGATAAATTTATCCCACCCCTGGACATGTGAGATAATCAGTGTAATTCTCCTGTCAGTGCATTTTAATGTTGTGACTGATCAGTGTATACAGTAACACCAATTTTGATCCTTTGCTTCAGTACAAGAAAAATATATATTTACTTTGAGTTACATCCACAACCATCTGAAACTAACTTCTGTCTTGTTTAGGCAAAAACAGCCTGTACAAACAAAACTGAAGCAAAGCATAGTACAACAAACAATATTTTTTAGTCCTAAGACTGGCCATAGTTCTGCTAGTCCACAAAAATACACCTCTCTGCACTCTGTGTAAGGTTTTCATTAAGTCACATGCTTTTCACGATTAGATGATTATAAACTTTTATATTATAAAACTACCACCTTACAGTTTTTCTCAGTCGCTTTGGTGCGTTTCTCAGATCAGAATTAAAATTCTCATAACTATTAGTTCAACCTCCACAACATTTAGTCATTTGTGCACATCATAGTAGCAATTTCTCCTTTCTCTGAACAAACTGCAAATGATTTTGGACATGTATCAGTTGCTTTCATACATTTCTCTGCTGTTTTTTGACATTTCCATTTGCTTATGTCATGTCAGTCAAAATTAATTATACTTATGGATGCTGAATAGTCGTTCTCAATAAAACTAATAGTCTTACTTTCATTGCTTGAGTCATTACACACAAAATTGTTGAACTA
>JBBIGA010000007.1:10911312-10941824 GCA_037576975.1 Alestes dentex
AGGGGTGGCTTCAACTTAAAAAAGGTTTTTGAACTATCAAGTGCTGAGGTATTAAGAGGTTTTTTTTTTTTAATTGAAAAAACAGCACATTTTGTAAATAACTGCATTTATGACAGACTGTATGGGAAATGGAACTGACCCATTGAGTTCTGGAATGACTTTTCCCACAGCTTTGGCAGCACCAGTGGATGCTGGGATGATATTCTGGCTGGCTCCACGGCCATCCCTCCACAGCTTACCAGAGGGGCCATCAACGGTCTTCTGGGTGGCTGTAATGGCGTGAACAGTGCTCTGAGAGATAAAACAGGGGAGGGGTATAAAACAAAGCAGGGGAGGGGAGAAAAAGATGAGGAAAATTTAACTATGGGTTGCTGAACAGGTCACAGAAGGGTTGTAGAATCTGTTGGATCAAAAGGCTTATGGCAGGATTGTACAAATGCTTAATCTCTTACCATAAGGCCCTCAATGATGACAAAGTTATCATTGATGACCTTGGCCAGAGGAGCCAGGCAGTTGGTAGTGCAAGAGGCATTGCTATGAAGAGAAAGAAAAATATGGACATTGATGGACCACGTTATCCATAAATTCAAATATAGCTTGTTTAGTATTCTACATGGGGAAACAATGCTTTGAAGGGCAAGGGAAACTACACATTAACTAGTGACAGCATGCCCTCTACTGGCTCCTGCCTGCAAGTGCCATCATGAGAAACACCAAAAATAGTCTTTAAAAAGCAAAGTCTTTGTACCTGACTACTTTAAGAGAGTTGTCATATTTCTCGTGGTTTACACCCATGACAAACATCGGAGCATCAGCACTGGGGGCAGAAATGATGACTCTCTTGGCACCACCTTTCAAATGAGCCTAATGAGATCGAGAGGGGAAAAAAGGCACAATTCAGAGGAAGGTATGGTCCAACTAACACACATTCTAAAATAAGGAACAGAGGATTGCTTACAGAGGCCTTCTCAATTGTGGTGAAAACACCGGTAGACTCCACAACATACGTAGCACCAGCATCACCCCATTTAATGTTGGCAGGATCCCTCCTACAGTGTAGGGACAGGGAGTTAGCAGGCAAGAAAGCAAATACTTTTGTATGAATATGTATGAAAAGTAACTCACTCGCTGAAAACTGTGATGGCATGTCCATCAATGACTAGCTTGCCACCCTCAGCCTTGACTTCTCCTTTGTACTTTCCATGAGTGGAGTCATATTTGAACATGTAGACCTGTAGGGAAGTGACGGTTAAATAAATCATGACCTGCACACCCAATTCAAGCGATTCAACTTCACAAAAGGTTATGGCATTCCAAGACTGTGCATGACTGAGAAATACCTCACCATGTATTCCAGATCAATGAAAGGGTCATTGATTGCCACAATCTCCACTTTCTTGGAGTGGAAGGCAGCGCGGGTCACCAGACGCCCAATGCGGCCAAATCTGAAACACAAAGTGGATTTGGGGGACCCATCAGTCACCCCGACTCTCACACCATTTAATGCTGAGGTATTTATCAGCTCCACAAGGACGCGTCAGATAAGTTAAAATACACTATGACGTAAACTGCCAGCTCACTGCAGACTACTTGAGAATGTACATTTTAAAACATTAAAAAGGGTTTAAGCAGAGCACAATTGAGAAAAAAAAAAAAAAAAAAACCCACTCAGTCTACCACTAGATGGTAGAACCGCTACACTGCCACTGCACAGAAAAATGCACATCCCTCCTCCAGGAGCACTGCCTTTCTACTATTCCTTTTATCACCAGGCAAACATGGCCACCATTCCACACCTCACCACATAAGGACATTAGTCTTGCACCCCTTTCTATACAGAGAAGGCCTTTACCTTCAAACCATTGTGATGTGTCATACTAGACCCTGCCTGTATGGCCAAACTAAAGGTCAAAATTAATCTTATGACCACAACTGACTGTGCAGCTGGTTTGTGGTTTTGAATTACCAAAAAAATTGGTTTTTGAAGTCCAATGAACTCACAACTTGCTTCGTCGAACAGTAAGCACTGGGGACATGTGGGGAGGTGCGTGTGCAGTGGAGGAGTTTGGAGAAAGATTTAATTAAGTCGCCGCTGAACCAGGGACAGATATTTATGCTTCTTATCAGACAGGAAATGATTAAGTCGTAGAAGTTAACTAGGCACTTTGCACAAAACCAGGAGTTGAGAAACACTGGACTAAGGATTAAAGTCCTGTTCTGGAGTGAGAGGGAGGAGGAACACATTTGATCGAGAACTAGTTACAGTTTAACTTTGAGTACACCAGAGAACAGACAAGAGCTAAATGCTAAAAGAAAACAGGATGTATTGGACCAACATAGACAGCCACTTAAAACATAGAAGCACACCAAGCGGTGCCAAAAACAGTACCCTTTCCAAGGATGGTCTGCTCAGATAGTGTTTCCCTTCAGATTTGAGTGCCTTCTTTACTCTCAACACCTGATTCAACTAATCAGCTCATCAACAAACCCTTTCTGAGCCAATTGTGTGTTGAGGGAAGCTTTAAAATGTCCAGGGCAATATGAAAACTGCATTAGGGTTGTGAAACACCACTTTAGAGAACCATTTTTGTCATTAGTGTCAAATGGTATAAAACCTTTACATTGGCATAGTGGCAAAAGCCATAGAAAAAAGTTTGACAACTGCTGCTTTAAACCTTTGAAAGGTTGTCACATTCAAGTCCCTCCTTCCCCCAGCAACAGTTCTTTAGGGAACCTAAAGGGATCCTTCTTTACTATTTTTCAAATGAGTGCAGCAGCACTACAATTGACTACATGAGGCCAACAGATCAAATTTTAAACCGATCCAAAAGACACTGAGGGGCATCCCGGAGTGTGTGTAGCTTACTGTACATGAATGCGCATGTGACCTCCGAGCTATGCTGAAGGCTCCAATTTCTTATTACACAACATGCTCCTGTGTTTAAGGGCACGGCAACTGGTGCCAGAGACATGCATCACTCGTGTGGAGCCACACGTTTAGCATGGTGGAGGCGTGTCTACTGAGTGGGGGGACAGGCAGATTTCAAAAGGCAAACTCTGATCCTTGGCAAACAAAAAAACAGGGTGAAGCAAGATAAGCACAGAGCAGGTGAAGTTTTGCCATCACCTGGCGTCATGGTGACGACATTGTGCATGCTTTGCAAACAGATGGCTTAATATGAATGGAAAACTAGTGCAGGCAACAAAAGGTCAAAAACTGAACTGAAATGTAGCTTCAGTGGGTTAATTGCTGCAACTTCGGAACCAAAAGTGTGTCCAAACAGGTCCAAAGAAAGTTTAAAACAGAAGTTCAGTCACATTTCAGCATTATGGTGTGAGAGAAAACGGGTTATGTTAGTGCACGTCACAAATCAGGAGTTTTTACTTTCTATACATTCATTCCAGCAAGGGAAAAAAAAAAAAAAAGGTGGTCTTACCCATTGATGCCAACTTTAACCATTTTGCCTGCTTTGGTCTTGTCCTCTGCAATAGAGACACATTAGTCATCAGGGACCAGGTGCTGCTCATGATGTGGGCAACTGAAATTACACTGACGGCCGTGGCACTCCAGCACAAAGTACAAGCTAAAATTGCGATAAACCGTTTGGAGATCATATCTGGACACGGTGGTAGGCGGCATTAGGCTAATTCACTCCTCGTTGGACGGTGAGGGGGGTCAAAATTAGAAAGTATAATCCTGCAGAGCTCTGAGGGGGCGTGGAGCACAAAGGCCTGCTCACCAAAGGGAAAAAAAAAAAAAAACCTATAGGAGCTTAAATGTCAGCTCTATCTGTGCAGAACTCTTTGAGAGTTATCAAAAGTAGCATACAGGCTGTGCACAAACCAAAAGAAATGTCAACCACAAGCTCTCACTAGCCGCTACGCTCGCTGTACTCAAACATGAAAACTTTTACAAATGTACCAGGAGAGTAAGATAGATAAGATAAGATAGATCTTTATTGTCACTGTTTCAGGAAAAATGAAACACCGTTTAGCAGCTCCCAGTTAACAGCATAAGAAACAGTGCAAAAAGGATACAGTATAAATATGAAGCATATTAATATCTAAACAAGTAGAAGGTCTAGTTACCGTCTGTGAGTGCCCTCTGTCCGTCCCTGCAGTTGTGTGAGTGGGGAGAAAAGTGAGGCCCGTTCAAAATTTATTTCTGCTGCGAAGCCTTTAGCCCCGCCCTTTTGACTTTGACACTTAATTGCCCCGCCCCCTTATAATGTCAAGGGCATTCAGGCCTACAGCTGGACACACTGTTTTAAATAACTATAACAAATCCCAAAAAACTGTTAAATTTTACGTCATTGCAAATAACAAAAAGTATCATAAAATCAATTTAAGTAAAGCACCAGAGTTTTGCTGTGTAAGAGGCCTAAATTGTGCAGCAGCCCCTCTTTGTCTCAGTGTGTGTAAACACTGGCATCACTCGGCCCAGCACTTTAAAGAGTAGTTTTTTTTAAAAACCTTAATCTATAATTGCAATCTTAGCTGATGTGCTTCTCAATGCTTCATAACCACAGGTGTACAGAATCTGCAAAGCGGTTTTTAACTTTGAATGATCACATCAGATCTGTCCTCAGAAGAAGAAATTCAGAGTGGGCTTGCTTGTCTCACTTTGACCTTCTCACCAGCCACCAACACAGACCGAAAGAGAGCCGGAGCAAGGGATCAAATCACTCTCTTCCTGAGCGGGTGACATTTACCAGAAAGACCATGACCCTTCACTTTTAATCAGCCATCCCTCCAGCACCTCTAAGCCTCCGTCCCTGCCCTTGTTCCTGTGCGAGCGTGCTGAAGCTCACACTGTTGTCTCTGGGAAGGCTGCGCTTGGAGAGGTGTGCATCCACCACCAGCGCATGTGCAGTGGAGTGAGGGTGTGTGTGCGTGTGTGTTGCTTCATATAGCCCAAGATTTGACGTGTTGTACCATTGTGAAAAGGCAATAGAGAAAATGTGACAACCTGACAGCAACCATTTTGTAATACTTTCTGATCTCAGGGGTCTGAATTTTTTTATTATTATTATTGTTGTTGTCGTTCAAGGGTAAGACTTCCACTTTAGTAAAACAAAAATCTGTCTTTCTTGTCAAGTCAAATTAATCACAGCGCATTACCTTAAAGTATGTGACAAAACAAAACTAGGAAAGATATGACTGATCACGATTTTTTTTGTCTATGTTGTGCCACGTCACAATAACATGACTGATCACACCAAGGTTCACATTATGAACAATTGCAGAAGAGTCAGAACATAACAGGGAAGATTAGTATACTAGCAGGGAAACTGATAATAGATTCATCATCTGTTTTTTCTTCAGTATCAGGTATTAAGGAATTTGATTTCAGTTAATGTAATTCAATATGCTGTCATTTGAAATCCAGCAGGGATTGCTAGTCTCCCTGTACAGTATTTGGGCCACAGGTGCTATAATGTGTCTTCTGAAGTTGCTGTGCTTACATGTTTGTGATGCCAAGGCCTCAACTGTAAACTCTCTGCCTCCTGGCTCCACTCAATGGTCTGAAGGTCAAGAGATCAGGAAAAGGCCAAACTGTCACGCATGGGATGTTAAAATAAGGGTCTGGCTATTAAGGTCAAAGCTTCATTATACCAAATCTTACTGCCTCATCATCACATTATACCAAATCTTACTGCCTCATCATCCTTCTCGTTTGACTTTTGTGACAAAAGCTCACATCACCATTTCTCTGTGGTTGTTTGATTCATAAGAACCAAGGGAACTAGGGTTTTAATTGAGATAAGACTGTGTCCCAGTTTGTCATGTTATGATTGTTTGTTTTTTTGTTTGTTTGTTTTGTTTCTTTATTTTTGGATAGAAGAGTGCTTTTTTATTCAGTATTTTCTGCCAATGAGAACCTTTTGTTCTCTGGAGAGCATTTTGTTTTACACTTTTTAATCAATTTAAATCTGAAACAGAATGACCATGCAAAATGCAACAAAAGAATATTTGAAAAAAAGTGGTTGGATGTCTTTGGCTTTAATTTTATACTTTTAAAGTAGAATTGTTAAGTAAAAATCCTATTGAAAAATAATCTGCAGGTTATTACTGTGGAGTAGATTCCTGACCGAGACAGTTGGAGAGTTGGAAGTGCACTACTATCCACTGACATGCTCAAAAGGAAACAGGTATTAAGTGTTTTGTTATTGACACCTGAATTAGGAAACGTTTTTCATGCATCCGTAGAGTGCTTAGTAAGTGCTTAGAAGACCAAAGTACAGTGCTTGGGTCAACCATGTGCATGCACATATGGTGTTGGGCTTAATATATTACACTCTGCCAGTTCTGCAGATAATAATGAGGAATAAAAGAAAGAGAGTAGATTTTTGCATGCTGTTACAGGGTTTTAAATTTTTCAGCTCCACAGCCAGAGATGTTTTATGAGCTTCTATGCAAATTGCCTAATGTCCACCTACTCAGTTTATTCAGACCTTTCCTTCTGTCTCTTCTGAAAACAGTTCAAGCATTATGGAGCTGATGCATCTCATCTTCAGAACGTTTTGATTCGATTTTGATAATGTGGAATGCAGCTCTGAGCTAAACAGATCTTATATGCACGTTTCGATCATTTTTTTTCACTTTAGTTTGGGGAGTTTTAACAGCTTGCTTGCGGTTTTTCTTGTGTGTCCAGACATTCAGAGTGCCTGTTCATGTTCAGGTTTCTACAGGCAGACCTCTTCCCTCTCTCCCTCTTTTGCCCCCCATCTACCCAGCTTAGAGAATGTGCTAGAGAGGACAGGGTCAAGCTAAAAATAAACAAACACTCAAAGGCCGATCCCACAGCCTTTATATATGCAGCTATCTGCTTCAGTGGAGTGTTCTCAGAGGGCCACCTCACTCGCTGACAACCAGAGCAAATGATTTCAGTGCAATCAGACGTGCTCTTAAACTTATCCTCCATGCAACACAGTGCATCTGTCACATAAGATTGTCTCAGGAGTTCAACCAACATAACAGCAAAAGTTACGTTTCATTCATTCCACAGCCAGGCCTACGTCATTACTGAAGGTGGTTCTTTTCTGCACTTTTCTCTTCTCCGGATCTATGTTTCAAAGATCTAATTGTTATTATTTTTGGCTTAAACCAGTTTAAATGTTCAGTCAAGTCAGTGTGTATCTGGGTGTGTTACAGATTAACTGTTAGTTGGGAGGCAGTGGGGTTGTTATCTATATTATGTGGACTGGAGCTCAGAGTCCACTATCTTGCCACTGTTGAAGTGCACTTTCGGAAGCAGCCCAAGGCTGCTTGGGCTGCTTCCGAAACTAGAAATGATGCCACCTAATGGTACCACTGACAAACTGCATTAGATCTGTCTAGGGCCTGGTGAATCTTAGACTTAAACCAATATGATCAGCTCTTCAGAACGTCTTCTGCACTCTGTGTCAGAAAGGATTCTTTGCTTGACGCCATAAAGAACCATATTTCTCCCCTGAAGAACCTTTACATGGATGTTTCTTTGTAAAATCCATTAATGAGATGTGTGAGTATGAGAAAACTCCACGTAATATAAAGGTTTTTTGGAAGAATCCTTAAAACGGTAAAGAACCATTATATTATATGATGTTTCCTTAAACCTTTGAAATGATCTTCACACCCACAAATCTCAGTTACAAAAACTAAAATGTCTGAGAAACATGTGAAACGTTTGAGACTCAAGGACTGTCTCAAGTTAAAAGACTAAAACTCAAGGGTCAGTTTGTCAAAAGTAATGACCTTGGGAATCATTTTCTAAAGGTCATTTTTGAACCAAAATTGTTTAATGGATTAAAAGGTTTTTTTTTATATAATAATAGACTCAAAATCATCTTGCCTCCGGAATGCACTGAGCAAGACAACACAACATGGTTAAAGACTTCTAGTTATACACGGGTTGCAAAATACTGATTCACACTTGAAAAGCATCAACAGCAAAAATCAACAGCACAAATTAGGGGTCTCTAAAAAAACCTATGATGCAAATTGGTTGAAATTAGCCATAATTCATTCCACTCTTCTGCCCTCCCCATCAACAAATATTTTGTTTTGTGGCATCCATCACCAATCATCCCTTTGCCAATAAAAATTTTGATAGCCGGGTGTTACTGAGTATTCCACACACTGGTTTTAATACAGCTAAAGGAAGGACAAGCAAGCTTTATGCTGTGTTAGTGTCACATTGCCAACTGCATTTTAATGCTCTAGATGAGAAAGGTGCAAAAACAACTTTTTGTAAATTTTTGTCCACATATTTCAGCATTCAGTCAAAAAGAGGTTCCCACATCTTTAGGTTGAGTGCATTTCCCTGAGTACACATCCACGTTTTACATCAACATCTTTTTTCTGTTGTCACTACCTACCTCCCCCAGACAGGCATTTCTCTGAAAGTATATGTGGCTCTGCAGAACATATGTTTCTATAGGTTCCTCTGCCTCTGAATCTGCCTCAAAGCTTCCAATTTAAACACACAAGATACAAAAACAAACTCTATAAGTTTAAAACTGTCGTGCCATTTTGTTGCTGTCATAAGAAACATCTCCAAAGCAGAAAAACAGAAAACTTACCAAGGCATTTTGGCATTCTTGAAACTATAAGGTACTTAGAACCATGTCTGAAACTATGAAGAATAACGAGGAAAGCCTGCTTTCATTAATATGATTGAAAATGAGAAGTGGGTATTTCTCTTTTTAATATTTAATGTATTGCTCTTATGTGCAACGTTTCAGTGCTTAGGCTGGAAAGACAACTCACTAGCTCACTGTGGTCATTTAATGAAAATCATTTTAACACTGTTTCAGTAAAAGGTCCAAACGTCCAGGAAAAAGACACAGGTCTGTGTGGGTGATATGGGAGAGGGTAACAGGTTACCTGGACATCTAATGTAGGCTTAGACAAGTTGACCTGAATCATGAAGCTCCTTAAGAGTGCGCACACACCTGATCCGAGGTTCTCATAAGAAACGACCGAGCATCAGAAACATTTAGTCCGTGATGTGTAAAGGATTTAAAGGAGACGGTTAAATCTGTAATCCTGACGCCTACACAAACACGCACAGTGAAGAGAATTACTGGCAAGAAATGAAATAAATAAACATTTTTCATGCAGTTCTTGAACTGTTTGAAAATCATTACAGTGGTTGTGGGTATATGGGCACCACTAAAAATATCCCCACTGTGAAATTAGGGAAATACATCAGTGACGCAGAGCAATATGGAATGAGAAGCTCCTCATTATGTGGTTTTTTGCATTCCATCCGTTTTAAGATATTTGTTAGTACAAACTCATTTTGTTCAAATTAGCCTCACTTCAAAGTACACTGATGGACAGGCTTAGGTGTGAGGGAGATAATTATGCTGGATAAATTGCTCTTCATCTTCGTGTTCTAGTTACCAGAATGCTTTTCCATCACAAAGCCTTCATCTCTCTTACTGTTTGTATGTGTGTGTGGTGGAAACAGTCACTGGCCTCCACTGGAATGCTTCCTACAGGCACATTAATAAGGTAGAAGAATGGGGCGGCGTCAAAAATTATTAGGTACTTGGGCTCAGATAGACTCTTGCTAATAGGGCAGCAGGGTAGCCCCGAAACTGAAGCGGCATAATGCTAAGGGTGTCCCTTCTGACTTCGACGTGGGCATATAAAGAGCAAGAACAGCCTCTGGGCTGGTGTACAACTGTGAAAACATCTTCAGTCCTCTTTCTAGTGGCTTCCAGTTTCTCCAAGAATGTATTTCATTACCAGGAGTGATCTACGCCTCCACTAACGTTCTGAACACAGCTCAAAGGAATGGTTTTGGAAACATTTTATTCATGCCAAATATACATAAACATACAGGTGAACCATGTTAACTTTGTTCATTAATCATGCACGTCCCCCAAAACAGCCTGAAACATGTATAATTGCCAATGTTTCCCTATGATCTAAATAAAAATGTCTCACGTTAATTAACAACAAGCAAACAGAGCTTTGTTCCCCACTCCTCTACCATCACAGAACAGACACAGCTTGAACACTAAAATGTTACAGCACATAATAATAATAAACCAATTTACAGTACAGTAAGACATAAGCGGAGTGAAAGAAACGGCATAAGGAGGTCATCACGTAGTTAACGAGCCTTAAACCACATGTTTAGTAGGAGCTGATAGAAGTTGCCCCCAACAGCTGATCTGCGAGAAGTTTAAATGCTGAACGTGTGAATTTAAGTGGCTCTAGATCTGGTCTTGGAGGCAACGTCTACCTGAAGTTTAGCAGGACAACAGTCGCCTCCCATTGGTCTTATCACTCTGTCCATCATTAGCACCCAAGGCCACTCATAGAGCCAATCCGGTCCAGTTTTAGGCCAAAGCAGCCGCGGTTCCAGCCCCTCCGAGACCGGTCTGACGAAGCTCTCTTCTGATTGGCTAGAGCACCCTTGAGGAGACGGAGCCAGGAGTTTTCATTCTGAGCAGGGATGTCAATCCATTTAGGATATTCTGCCACCTTCACCCCTGAATTAAACGCTTGCACAGGCTCCTCTGGGTGGTCATTGGTCAGATTCTCCAGATCATCTAACGTCAAAAGGTCATTATAACGCTCAAGGAATTGCTCAATGACCTTTGAAAGGAAAGAAAAGAGATAAAATTACAATATCACAATTAACCCGTAGTCGCATACATAAGCTTATAACATACATGCATAAAATAACAAAGTAATATTAATGATAACAACTTTGAAGCTAGTTACAGTAAACCTTATGCTGAAATATAAAAAAAAAACATAAAGGCAGTCAACTTTAAGAAGTCCCAATTCTAAACAGGTATACTCAAAAACATTCAGTGTATTCAGGTCTGTCCTGATGATATATTCCACAACCCCCATCCCTAGCACAGATGAGCAAGGCAGCCCACCTGCATGGCCTGGTCAGGGGTGTGCAGACTACGGGCGTGGCTGGGCTCCAGTGGGGCCAGCAGGACCAGCAGCACTGCCAGGACAGCTGAACACAGCATTGTGCAGCAGATACACACACAATTCCAAACTCACAGGCTATTACAAACCTAATAGAACAAAATACAATTAAGTGTGATACATGTATATCATACAAAACCAAACATAAAGATAAATACTGAACTTATTTGTGTAAAGGAATACATGGAATATTGACAGATACAGAGCAACATATTAACACCCTGGAACACACAGTCATTCACTCTGACATAGATAATTGGTAGGTTACAGTCTTGGTATGACAGCTCTGAGCTGGTACACCTGTACATAGTCTCCCTTTATGAAACAGATTAACACTTTGGAAAAAGTATAGGTTAAAAATACACTGGTTCAATATAAACTTTAAAATCAGCATTACATTAAATGAGCTGACTTACGAAAAATTTAATAAAAAATGTTAATGAACATGTTAGACATTAAAAACAATGCAACTTGCCATTTCATCGTATGTGTTTTGTAATGAAGAAAAACCCAATGAGAACTAGGAAGTAATTGTTCTTTGTCAAACCATTTGTCTTATTGTTGGTTAAATCATGCCATTTATTATCCTATCACCAGTGAACATATTCAGAGTCATTAATCCATAAACAAGAAAAAATAAAGCAAATTTTCAAAAGACTGAAACTCACCAGAGTGTGTTGGTGTGAAAACCTGTGGCTGAGTGTTCATCCCCTTCACTCTCTCTGTCTGTCTGCTTCTCTCTTTCTCCTCTCCCTCAATATTTGGCACCTGCTAAGAGCATCCCTTCTCTCCTCCTCCTTTGCTCTCGCTCGCTCTCTCACTGTGAATTTGATTTGTAGTGTGAACTGTGTATGTGTGTGTGTGTGTGTGTGTGTATGTGTGTGTGTCTGTTAGAGGAGTGTACCAATAGTCCCTCCTGTGTAAGGATGAGATGTGTATTAGCTGTAACCACCACACCTCCTGCCCCCATCCACCATCCCAAGACACACATTTTTGTCATTTCTGTCAAAGACATACGCATACACCTTATTGTCTTGATGTCATAGCTTTAGAGGGGGTAGCTTTAGAGGGGGTGCATGACGTCAAGGCCATCCTTATTGCTGGAAGTCACCCGTATGTGTGCCCACGTCCTCCTGACAAGCACCTTGATCCCAATATGTGGACTCATACTTAGACAAATACTAAGGAACACACACATCCAGTAAGAGCCTGGACACAAACCCAGGCCATCAGAGCCAGGTACTCCGTCCTCCTTTTCCAAATGATCTCATGCTTCCTTTCTTCATTCCTCATCCGACCATCCTCGCTCTCCTTACTTCCCTCTGTTTGCCAGGTTGCGCTCCGGCTGCCAAAGGCGGCACAGCCTGGCACAAGGTTACGACCGCTGAACTGGAGCCAGGACCTTTATAGAGGCTCTCCCTGATGTAGATATATGTAGCTCTCAATAGTTGGACCCAAATGAAACTCTTTCTGCTTCTCCATCTGTGTTTAAGTGGTTGGAGTGGTTAAAGCTGATGTTGTAGTTCATGTTATCATGTTGAAGTTGTTTTGTTAAAGTTAAGTTAAAGGTTTAATCAGGTTATAGTTTAATCAGGGTGAAATTAACAATCATCCAGTTAAAGCTGATGCTGGAGCTGATGTTCTTATCAGACTAAAGTTATGGTTTATGTTTTTGTGTGGCTGATGCATAGCTGAAGCTGATTTTTTTTAAATAAGACTGAAGCTGAAGTTTTAAATCAGGTTAAAACTGGTTTTGTAACTGATGTTTTTAAACTGAACTTGATGTCGAACGTAAGGTTATTATCAGGTCGAAGCTGATAATTTTGTCATGTTGAAGCTGATGTTCTTTTCAAAGTAAAACTGATGGGATGAGGCTTAAGCTTATGGTGATGCCGATGCTTTCATCAGGCTGAAGTTGATGGTTTTATAAGGTTGTAGCTGAAGCTGATGTTGAAACTAATGTTCTTATTAAGTAGAAGCTGATGTTGAAGATGATGTTGAGGTTGATGTTTTCAGTCAAGTTAAGGCTGAAGTTTTGATCAGGTTGATGCTGAAGTTTTTATTCTGTTCAAATTTGCTGTTGCTCCAATGTGTCAGGTTGAAGCTGAGGTAACCGGTGTTTTTAATCAGGTCGAAGCTGACGTTGCATCTAAAGTGTTCAGGATGACACCAATAGTTTTATCAAGTTAAAGCAAATGTTCAAACTGATGTTCTTATCAGACTGAAGCCCATGTGGAAGTTGAGGTTTTGATCAAGCTGATACTGACATTATGTCAGGCTGAAGTTGGTGCTGAAGTTTTCATCAAGTAGAAGCTGCTGTTGAAGCTGATGTTCTTATCAAGTTGCTGCTGAAGTTAAAGTTTTCAGTCAAGTTTAAGCTGTTATTAGGTTGAAGGTTTTGTTTAGCTTGAAGCTGAAGTTTTGATGTTGCTCTAAAGTGTTAGGCTGAAGCTGATGTTGTTTTCAGGTTGGCTTTTTCAGGTGAAAACCAATGTTCAAACTGATGTTCTGATCAGACTGAACCATATGTACAAGTTGAGATTTTTATCAAGAGGATACCGATATCGAGTCAGGCTGAAGTTGGTGCTAAAGTTTAAGTTTTCGTCCAGTTGAAGCTGATGAGGTTTTTAATCAGTTTGAGTTTTTGTTGAGCAAAAGCTAATGTCTGTCTTGCAATGGAAGCTGTGTTTGGGAGAAACGATGACACTGTTCTGTCAGATTCAGGAAAAAACTATTTTCACCTTTCCAATAATCATGGTGCAAAATGTGGATGAGAAAATCCGGTCCAACCCCAACATGGACCAAGTCGGACATACTGTAATGTGGAGTTATCCATTCATTCTGTCTCTTTCTCTAGGTCAGTGTGGGCAGATATCTGCCTTACTCATTCTTCTTTTTCTATGCTTCCCTCCATCTCTTGTCCTTTTCTACTGTTGTTCTCCCTCTTTCTCTCTCTAAGAGTAACAGTCTGCCAGTGCCATCTGCTAGCAGCTCCCCCTCGGCCTCCGAGAACACAAGTGCGAGCCAACACACACGCAAGCAAGCACATGCACACACATAGAGGGGGATTTGGGGGGTGGACTAGAATCTATAAACTAGCAAGATACTGGCAAACCAGTCTAACATATCTTCACACAAACACACATTTTAATATGCAAAGCTGACATGCACACATACACACAAAGACCTGGTTCTGCGATGCAGTTTGAATGCAGTGAGTGGTTGTGCTGTTTGATCAGGCTGAAACTGGTGTGTTTTTATGGTTGTGTACCCTGTCTGATTCTCTCTCGCTCACAGTGAAGAATAGCTCTCCTCTGCACACAACCACACAGCTGCTGCCACAGCTGCAGCCAACCCAGCACAACCTTTTCCATACCCACACAGTCCTGTCACATATTACTGGTATGACTATCACCATTATTAACCATGCTTTATTGTTCCCAAAGCTTAGGTTCCTCAGCTTTAGTTCCATATACCCAGTGCTTCTATGAGGACTCACATATTAAAATAGACACAAATAGCCTCACATAAACTCAAATAGCCTCAAATAGGCCCAGATAGACTCAAATAGTGTTATAATGTAAGGGTATGTATGCTACGCTGTGTTACACTATATGGACAAAAGTATTAATTAATTATTGAATTCAGGTGGCCTCTTACTTCCAGTGAAGCCCAGTCTTAATGCTTCAGCAGATCAAGGCATTTTGGACAGCGCCATGCTTCCAACTTTGTGGACCCAGTTTGGGGTAGAACCTTTTTCTATTCCAGCATGATTGTGCCCCAGTGCACAAAACAAGGTCCATAAAGTGATGGTTGGATGAATTTAGTGAGGAAGAACTTGACTGGCCCACACAGAGTCCTGACCTCAACCCCATCCAACACCTTTGGGATGAACTGGAACGGAGATTGCGCGCCAGGACTTCTCGTCCAACAGCAGTGCCTGACCTCATTAATGTTCTACCGAATGGATGGGCATAATTCCCACAGAAACACTGGTGGAAAGTCTTCCAAGAAGAATGGAACTCCATATTAAAGTCTATGTATTTTAACGGAATGTCATTAAAGTCCCTGCTGGTGTAATGGTCAAGCACCCCAATACTTTTGTTGATGAAGTGTATACACACTATGCTGTACTGCTAATATGTTTTACAATATAAATTGCACCTTTAATTTAATCAAATATGTAATCCAGTTTTTCATACTATATTGCAGTTTATTAAAACAATTTGTCCTAAAATCTGAGTCATGTTCTAAGCCAGCGTAAAATAATAAATATATGCGCACCTATAAAAACCACTGCGCTGTGAATAGAATAATCTTTGACTGTTATACCACTCAAATGGATCACTATGTGAGGTGATACATACATTATTTTAGCTAGAACTAGTCTGAACAGCTAGCTAACAGGCTAAAATCATGCAGTAATATAAATTACTTCAAATTAAAGTACTTTCTGTACAGTCATGATCCTAGACTCTGGCAAGGCCCAGGCAAAGAAGACCATGATTTCAGTAACAAGAGATGTTTAGAACAAGAGATTTTGGCTAAATGTACTCAACATCAGGAAAAACTACACACACACAGATACAGTAAACTTTGTAACTGGTGAGTTAATGATAATGTCTCCACGATTGCTAGACAGTAACCTCGTAACTCCATCTGAGCTTGTTTTTGGCAAAATGTTGTTAACATAATTGAGAGGCAGGTAGGTTTATTGATCCTGAAGGTAATGTAGGTATTCAGTAGTTTCATAGGACAAAATTAAATTAATATAATTAATCAATACACACAATGGAAAAAAAATAAATATAATATAATGAAATAAAATAAGGTACAATACTACCCTGTAAAATTAACCTGGAAAAAGAGACTGTCCACACAAAAGCATGGGATACTGGGATAAAAAAGACACAAGTATCTGACCATATAAATAATCAATGATGACTTTAACAATACCAATATAAGTGGCCACTGGGAGACCCTTTTTTCTAAGATTTTTTGGGGTATCAAAAAAAATTTTTTGCCTCTCCTATCAGAGTGACCTGTGATTTATTATAAAACTGAAATATTAAAACGTAAAAACGTAAAATGCCTCCTGAATGTCCTACAGGCTTCACACAGTCTGTGTTTTAGTAACAATAGTCTTATTTAGCAGTAAACAGAGTAAATCTCATTTGGCTCAGTTTAGTAATAGCAGTGGTCATTTGTGAGCAAAAACTCTTTATAGAATGAATGTTTTAGCATTCTGCACTGACATTGTGACATTAATTTATATATAACAAAAAAGTTACATAGTTCATGAAATGACTGTCATATCTAATATGGTGGTCCACGGTGGCTTGACAGCAACAACAAGTGTAGTAAACAAACTCCATTTCTTAGTGGAACAATTGTTTAACTCAATTTTCATTAATATGTATTGCTAACATTTAGAAGTATTCTCAAACAGTTGTGTATTTTGTCATGTTTTATGCTGTCTACCTTTTTACAAACGCAGTATGCCACTTGAATGGCTTTTTGACAGGCAATAGTAGAGATTTTCTGACAGGCAAGAGGGTTTTTATTTACTCTACCGATAACTACATACAGCATCTGTACAAATCTCCTCCTTATTTCATCATCATAACATTTGCTTACTCTCTCCTAAACAGGAATCAAAAATAAAAGCCACATGTGCATATGTGGACACACACATCTACACAAACAAGCACTCTGGAGGGAGTCTATTTCATTCTGCAGCGAAGTTATGCCTGCTGTAGACAGCAGAAGGTGTCTTTATTTTACATAACACATTCACCAAGTCTGCAGAAGGGTAATTGGCCTCTCTAGCTCTCTCCACTTGCACATTCTGGAGAGAGAGAGAGAGAGAGAGAGAGAGAGAGAGAGAAGAGGAGGGAGGTAGAGTGAAAGTGAAAGAAAAAAAGAATGTGTATGTATGTGTGTAGGAGGACGGGTGGGCGAAAAGAGAGGGATGAGATGAAAAAGATGAAGGGATGGCAAGATGCAGTTCGAATGCTCCAGCACATCACCCCGGAGCGAGGGGAGAGGGAGAGAGAGAGAGAGAGAGAGAGAGAGAGGGAGGAGAAGGTGAAATGTGTGTGTGTGCTCCAGTTCTGTGGGCAGGGACAGTGAAAGAGTGAAGAGGTGTAGTGTGTGTATGAGTGCGGAGAACAGTGTGGGCTACGTGGCCTCATGCGTTGGCGTGTGAGTGGGAGAAAGGACAAGAGCAGGAGAGCACAAAGTTTAGACAAAAATTTTAGAGTAAAAAAAAACTGAGTTACAGAGAAAGAAAGAACAATTTACTAAGAGAAGAGAGGGGCAGAGAGAGAGAGAGAGAGAGAGGGAGAGAGAGGGAGAGAGAGAGAGAGAGCGAGGGCGGTCTGAAAAAGGTAGCGATGCTGTCTAGCCTGGCTGTGACAAAACATTTGCAGTCATGACTTCTGACTGTAAAGACACTTTTACACCAATACTTCTGCTCCATCGAGTTTGCACATTAGTTAGTGAATTGAAAATGTCAATGAAATATTCACAATATGAATAACTGATACTACTTGTACTTTAAAGAATGAAGATAAAGTCTTCTGGATTTATACTGAAAGAAATTAAATTAATCTGAAAATCCCCTTTACCCTGGGATTAAGTCTTATGTACTAAAAGTTCTTAGTACATATGCCTGGAAAACTAGTTCTTCTGCTTTTAAAATAATCAGCCTTAAACAAAGCAAAGCAGTGTGGGAAGTGTAGTGTTATTGCAGCGATTCCTGTGACCCATTTCACAGCTGGGGGAAAGATTAACAAAGTGAGACTGGCAGGCTGCCGGTCACGACGACAAACAGATGCACACAAACAAAGACAAGAAAAAATGAGAGGACAGGACAGTTGCTTTAGACTAATGAGATGAATAAAACATTATAGGCAATCCATCATAATGAAATGTCTTTAAAGAGTCTGTAATTAGAAGACCATGAGTGTTTATCTCCAAAGCCTATTCAAGAGAGCTAAACATTTCTCTGATCCAAGTCTGGAAAGTTTAGGACTAGAGATGCTAGGATAGTTTTAAAGAGCCTATATTCTATAAAATTCCTTTCTATTTCATTTTCTCCACAAACAACATTTGTGTGGGTTTATGTACTGTAATAGTTATAATTAGCTCTCCAATATCATTTCTTAGAATTAAACAAGCTGCTATTCCTGCTGTCCTTCAGCCAGATGCACACAAAACTGCCACTTTATTAGGTACACATTCTGTGTATCTATACTCAATGTTTGTTTTATTGTATCCACCGAACTCTTTGTAGTTCACGTTTACAGACTGTTTCCATCTGTTTCCCTGCCTCATTTGTTAGACTTCTTTACTTGATTTATCATAGGTCAGGACTCTCACAGGACCATCAGCGCGCAGGTATTATTTTGGATTTTTGTGGGATCATTCGAAGCACTAACATAATTGATCAGATCAGGCCACCTTCTTCTATTGTTCCATGGTCCTGCTCTGATGCCCAGTGCAAGTGCTTTTAGAGGTGGACATGGCTCAACATGGGCACTCTGACCGGTGTGTGGCTATGCAGCAAAATACACATCAAGCTGTGATGCACTGTGTGTTCTAACACCTTTCTACCACAGCCAAATTTTCAGCAATTTGTGGTACAGAACCTCTTCTGTGGGTTTACACCAGATGGGCTAGCCTTCACTCAGCGAGGCTTGCCCACCCATGACCCTGTCACCGGTTGTCCTTCTTTAGACCAATTTTGATAGCTACTGACCACCAATAATGGGAACACCCCACAAAACCTGCCATTTTGGAGATCTGATCCTGTCACCTAACCATCACAATTCGGTTCTCGTCAAAGTCGCATAGATTCTTACACTTATGCTTTCAACACAAAAACTGACAGTTCACTTACTGTCTAATAAATCCCCTCCTACCAATTGCCACCTAATTACCTTCAGGAGTCACTGATACCAGGCTGCTGGTCAGTGAAACTAGCCTACTTCCTGACAGTATAAATACAAAAACACAGTCTAAATGCACAAGGCAGTAGTTCAGTTAAACTACAGACAAAATAAACCTAATCAAGCTTACCAGCCTAGACAGCAACTAAGTAGACTCTTAAGCACACGGGATAGTAGACTCTTAGTAGACTCTATAGGGGATAGTAGACTCTAAGTAGACTCTTAAGCACACAGGATTTTGCATTAACAGTATGTTATGAATTTTAAACAGTGTTTACCTATTCGCATTAGCTTTTTATTTGAAGAAAAGAGAGAAAATATCAGTTTTACTTGACAATACTTTCAACACTGTCTGAGCTGGTAACTAACCTTGCTTTGACTGAAAGCACAGTACTGGTGACATCATTTTAACAGACAAAGACCTTTCAGTACTCTCTCTCTCTCTCTCTGAAGATGACTTCCGTGCTGGGATGCTTTTAGCAAACCGTAAACAGTATGATTCAAAGCAACACCAGCAGGCTCACTCCAGCAGAGGGAATCTGACTGTGCCGAGTCAAAGCCATCGCCACCTCGGTAAAATTTGTGTTCCTGATTATGACAGGGGCTGGCAAAATCCTATTAATCAAATTAAAGAGTAAACAGAAAAAGAAGTTAACTTTCTTAGTCTCTGACAGTGCTGAAAGTAGAAGCCCTTGCATAACATGACGGAACAGTCACAGGATTTTGTAAGGCAGCAATGAAACGAGTGGTAAATGAATATAAATTAGGGAATAAATGAGTTCAGAGGAGGCTGCAATACAAAACTGTGTGTGAGGGCTTTTACCTTGCAACAGTGATGAATATAAGACATGTACAAGCCTCCTACGCACACATACCTCAACACACCTTTTCAATCACTCTCGAATGCAGGAGATCATTGTAATTAAGTGCGTACAATAGGGTTTAATTAGCTCGGAGTGACAGGAGGTGAATCTCAACTACATTAGCCACGGGTCTGAGTGCTTGCTGTAGCCTTCAGCACGGTCCCCTATTATCTCCCTGCATGCTGGCAGCAGCTCTGTAATTAAAATTTGAGCTTTTGCCTGTACTCTCCACAACTCCACACAATCAAACGCTCAGGGCAGAACAATGGGCCATAATTAAGGCATTTAGAGTGCTTTTCATAGAGACAGGAACTTCACACACACACACACACACACACACACACATTACAGCAGCAAGCCAAAATATTAAAACCACTTGCTTAATATTGCGTAACTCCATTTCTTGCCACCAAAACAGCTCTGACACATCAAAACATGGACTCCACAAGACCTTTTAAGGTGTTTCTATATTCAGTGACTTCTATATTACTGTATCTAATTGCTGCTGGGCTACACCTAACACAACATTTCCCTTCAGTACCCAAAAGGACTTGGCTGAGCTCTGTTACAAATAAAAGCTATGTTTTTGTAAAATAAAATAAAAAAATCCCAACGGGGTCCTGTCAAATGTCCCTACAATGCTTCACATATTCATGTTTCCCTTAACAGTTTCTACAACTGTTTTACATTTTATAAGTAAAACGGTTCTCCAAATGACCTTAAGAAGAAAGAACACATTACCAATTAAAAGCTAAGAGGAGTTTCCTTGTCATTTTTGTCCACAGCTTTTTTCTCTTTGGGCCAGTTTCCCCAGACAGGGATTACACCTAGTCATGGACTTCATAGGTTTGTAAATGGGAATTTTCAATTGAAAGGAAAATATAACGCATGACTATGGAAAGCAGCCCTTTATGTGTCACAGCTTGTATAACAGTTTTGACAGAGCAAATGTAATGCTGTTCTACAGTCTTTTTCACATCCTTTAAAGACTTGAAAAAAGAGCTAAATACATGCCTGCACACACACAAGCACAGGTTCAGTTCTGAGCTCTAGACGTGTTGCTGTGCTGAATGGTTTGCCCTCCATCAGCGCCGCTGAATGCTCTGGGGTCAGATGTCAGCAGGGTTAGAGAGAAGTCAGACATTTCACAATGGACCATTCACGCGGCACTGAAAGCCCAGACAGGGCTAAATATGATCTGGTACAAGAGTCTGACCCTTTTAGATACAGGTGTAAGAAAATTATGATTTTATTTTCCTTACCTCTACTAGAGCTACAGCATGTAGTGGCCTTCAGAATTATTAAAAGTCTTGACAAAGATGAGATTCGAACTGAGATGATGAAATGAAAATGCCTTTGTCATTTACCAGCTTGATATTGCACTGAAAATACCTTTCGGAGGTAAAAGTATTCAAAGAAAAAAAAACATCCGTACAAAACATTTTTCTCAAGATACTTCTTCATAGTCTGTTTGCTCATCTTCTCCAAGAGTGTCAATCATAATTGGAATTCATTTGTGTATGGGTGTGCATGGGCGGGGGGGTGGGGGGGGGTCTTTTCAGTAGCTTATTGAAGCACTACAAAGGAGGAAGGCACAGAAGCTTGTATTAATTTTTTTTGTCATGTACATTTACTTGTTCTGGACTGAGGGCGTAATGGAAAATAACGAAAGGAAATTATAACAATTATAAGAAAAGCTCACTTTATCTTGCATGTGACAAATAAATTGATTCAACAACCCTCTGATGATGTAATCTTTCCATCACTGTAGGGCTTCTGGGCTTTCTGGATTTGATTGCTGGCTGGGGCAGCCAGAATCCTTTCCATGTTGTTTGCATGGTCTCCATGTGTCTGTGTGGGTTTCTGCTGGGGGCTCTGATTTCCTCTCACAGTCCAAAGACATGCATGTCGGGTGAACTGAAGAAGCCAAATTGCCCATAGGTGGGACTGTGCATATGAATGATTGTGTCTGCTCCACGATGGACTGGCAGCCTGTCCAGGGGGGGTGTTCCTCTGGCTTTCTAACTGTGATTGCCGAGGTATGGTCCAAGACCTTCTGCCACCCTGACTAGGGCACGCAGTTTGGAAAATAAATTCTGGTATATGTGAAAGAAACATCAATCTACTATGTAGCAAAGTTTATTTTGTCACTGTAACATCAGGGACAACATAAACCAGGTGAAAACTGTCATTTAAATCTTAAAAAAAAAAAAAAACAATTAGAAAAAAATCAGACTCCGACTGCACATATTCTTTTCACATCAGATGTGAAAGATCATTCAGATTCATAAAGACAATACATATATTCACACTCTGTCCTTCAGAATATACTTAATTAGAACAGGTAAGGTAAAAGTCCAGGGTCTCTTGAAAGAAATACTTTTATGCAGAGTCTTTGGGAAGTGTCAATGTGGCTAAACGACACTAGACTGAGATTAGTGCCACCCCCCCCCCCCAATAATCACGTAAGGTCATGCAAGATCAGTTAAAAGTTGCTCTCATGTGCTCTGAGGTAAAGTAAGACATTTTACTGTCCAGCCTCCTGTTTCTTCAGCATCTTTTTTAGGGCTATAAATTTGTTTTTCCCCAATCTACCCCGTTTCTGCAAGAGTTTCATCCTTTTCTTTTTGTTTGTCTTCTTAAGCAGACCTCCATCCTTTTTCTCAGTCAAAGATTTTTTTGTTGTCTCTCCATCTGTTTTTGGGATGTTAAGTTTTTTCTTGGTTTTGCCATCTTCCTTGGAATCCTTCCCATTCATTCTGGCCAATTTCTTCTTTTTGGGACCAACATCTTTTATTTGTTTACTTTCTACAGCAGCCTTGTTCTGAGGTGCAGTGACTTCTGTTTTGCTGTTGTTGGTAGCCTTTAACGTTGTTTTTCCCTGTGCTGTGACTTTGTTCAGTTGTTTCGCTTTGCTATTTGTTGGTTTTGCATTTTTCTCCTCTAATGAAATAGGAGTCTCTTTCTCAGTGTCCTGTTCTTCCTTGTCATCTTCTGTGGAGGGAAAGATAAAAACACAGAGTAAAAAAAAAAAAAAAGAGGAAATCACATTAGTTTTTATCTTGAGAACAAAAAAGCCTCCATCTTACTGCTGTCTGCAGGTGCAGAGGGGATGGTGTTGGAGAACTTCTTAAATTTTGCCACGAAAAAGCCGTCCATGTTGTGGGAATGTGGGTAAAACCTTCGAGAAAGTTTCAGTGAAGGATGGAATCGCCACTCTTTAAATCTGTAGAGCAAAATGAGTTTAATATCCAGTTTCTATTCAAAATTGTGCAAAAAGCCTCCTGTGGGTTCAGAAAAATATTAACAGATGTTTTCATGACATGTGATGACTGTACCTGGTGAAGCCCTCTTTGCCAAAATCCAGTCCTGTGGGCACCAGTTTAACATTTCTCTTCTTTAAGGCATAATCCACCACCCACTCATTTTCCTCCACCTAAAAACACAAAGTTGTTGTTGTCACTACTTCTACTGTGCATGCATAAAGACTCATAATTTAAAAATGTGCAACCTGATAATCATTTCACAAGTGCCTTAATTCCTGAGTCTTTAGTAAACGGACAGTGTTTTGAAAGCTATTAACGTGTAGTTAGATTATATTATGTTCCACTATGCTATATAGGAATCAAGGGTTCAATAAGGTCCTTAACAAATGTAATTGTGCATTAAGACAGTAAAACATTAAAACAGTATCACTGGAAGATTTGCAAATCTAATTTTTTTTTTTTACCAAAGGAAGTTTTAACCCATAATTTTGGAATGATGAATACATTACGATAAAATGTTATTTTAGGAATGACCAAGTCAAAATCTTGGAGCTGCAGTTAGCACACTGGCATCATTATTCACAAATGCATGCTGGCTTTAGAGAGGTTTTAGCAACAGAAAGAGGATAATGGTATCACACACAAACACCATATAAAAATAGAGTATGTCACTATTCTTCTTATTAACCTAATGTGTCTGCTGGTGGAGCAGAGCTGCCGCCCGGGAGCCTGACAGCATCACTGGACCTTGCTGTCCGGCGGCACTACTGGACCTTAATGGGGGGGGAGCAGTTATGGCTCATTAGAGAAAGAGGACTTTCTAAAACCTAGACCCTCCGGCCCAGTAAATGAGAAGCCAAGAGACTCTGCTCAAACTCGATGAAAGGTTGTTTTCATTACTGATTTCCTTAAGTAGAGTTCTAGTCGAATGTTTGGACATACCAGACGGATTCTTCACATTTATAATACACATTCCTGCTATGAAGTCTTTGTAATGACATTTTGTGGCAAAAACACTGCTGTTTTAGCTTCTTCAAAGTAGCCTCCTTCTGTTTTGACTCTTGGCACTGTCCCAAGTGGCTTCATGAGGAGCCTCCTGGGATGCCTTTCAAAGAAACCTGTGTTCTCTGTCCAAATGAGCGCTTAAAACCACTGTTCAGTCACCTGTCCTCTCCTTCAAGACCGAGATCACAATCACAAGCAAAACGTGGCCACATAGACACTGTTTTAGATATTATTTCAGGTCATGGAAGACCTCTTAGACAAAGAAATGCTTTTTTGTAACTAATAACTAAAACCACACATTCATATGTGAAACAAATATCCTTCTACTTTTACAGCAAAGCTTATTTTGTCACATCAGGGACAACATTAAGTTGTTATTAAAACCTTGAAAGGGGCTTGAAATTGCATATATGCTGAGCAGAGGTTGGCTGTTGACTTACTGGGGGACAAAAAATAAAAACAAAAACAAAAAATAATATATATTTACATTCCATCATGTGTCCAAAACTGATTCTATATGCATCAAAATGCTTCTTCACCCTCAAAGCTCTTTGAGCACATTCCTGGACACTTGCTTTGTTTCCCGGTCAGGTTGACACAGCCCATCCACTACGTAAAAGGACCAAATTTGCGTCACTAGAAGCTATTTCAAGAACTTGTGACCTGTTAATCCCTTCAAGTGGCTTGGCAATTTCGGTCCTCGGTCACTGAGTTTGCACTAAATCTAAAATCCTAACTTCACCTTTACTTCTTTCCATGATAAGAGAAATTGAGGCAACGAGTTATGTTTTGTGCTCCATTGCGAAACTCAAACTCAGATCAATTATGGTTCAGATGCTTTTTCGACCTTAATGCCACAGGGGTTTGGTGACCTACAAGTACCAAAGTCACCATCTCCAAAGCTGACTTTATCCTAACACCATGCCACGAATCTAAAACGCGAGCCTCGGGTAAAGATAAAGGGCTCCTAAGTCTTTTCGTTTAAGATTATCTTCTGGAAAGATAAAACTGACTGGCTTTAGTACTATTCAGGCAGGATTTGTTTTACAAGGGATGGTGGGGCATGATGTTTATAATGATAATATTATAGTAATCATAATGGTTGTGTATATGGTATAGCATGTTTAGCACTAACAAAGTTTTCTGATTCTGCTTCTAATTCGTGGAGTTTTTCTGCAATTTTTGTCAGACTCTGTTCCCCATGACACTAAAGATCTACTCTTAAACATACTGGGGCCATGTTGGTAAATCTTATATAATATACCAAAGCTTATTTTGTCACATCAGGGACAACATTAACCATGTGAAAGTTGCTATTTAAACCTTTAAAGGGGCTTGAAGTTGCATTTCTGCTGTGCAGAGGTTGGCTGTTGAAAAATACTTACAAAACCAAAAAATAATAAATGTTTGCATTCCATCATGTGTCCAAAATTGATTCTATATGCATCAAAACGCTTCTTCACCCTCAGAGCTCTATGTCTCTATTCTAGGATTCGGAATGTGAAAACACGGAAAAAAAGTCAAACTTTTCTTTCTTTCATTTATGTGGTAATTTTGAGTCTTAGATATAAGTTCCCATACTACTATCAGTGCTAACAAACTCTATGGTCATGCATAAAAACAGCAGCATCCCTAATCATATAGTGATTTCACATTAGACATTTACCACTTCTCCATGTACAGCTGTGGATCTCTAAATGCACACATGTACTTGAAGGCAATTTATTTTTTGTTCAGCACTGGCCTATATTTCGATCGTTAACAGTTAAACTCTAATCCACCTGCTGCATGACATATTCCTAACAGTTGCCTTCTCTTCTGTGACAATATTAATCAATGCCTGAACATCCCTGTATATTTAGCCTTGAGAAAAAAATCTGACAGAGATGAGAGACAAAGAGAGGACAGCAGCATGTCACCATAACCCCTATCTACACCACTACTCTGCTGCAGAGGGTGAAAGTCAAGCAACAGCCTCTAAAATCAAGATCTGGCATCCATGGAAACATCTTTGTTGTACCCATCCCTCCCCCTCGTTGGATTACTGTCATTATGGATTTTGACACTGGCTGAATAGTTTACCGTAATGGAACAGGTGCAGTAGACGAGGTAGCCACCAGTCTGCGAATCGGCATTGATGGAATCAATGGCAGAAAGAATCAGCTCCTTCTGTAGATGAGCGGAGCGCAAAATATCTGATTCATCCTAAGAGTGAGAGATATAATCAGGGTATTACAGATAAGAACATTACTTCCATTCTTGGGAGAAAAAATAAATAAGTAAATAAGATCAAATAATACACATAAATTAAGAAGACATCACTTCCATATTTAATCAAACATTTAGGGATTAAAACAGGTGTCAGAATCTCTGGACCTCTGTGGTTGTTTTAATAATTGTATATAAAATCATTTAAAAGCAATAGTATAGACGTGCATCACTCTCCAAGTGCAGGAGCTTTTTCAATGGGAAGTAAGTATAGGAGTATCCTAAAGGTCACTGTCTGCCAATAGCAACTTACTCACCATAAACTAAATCAATATAATGTTCACAAACTGTGAACTATATCGTGACAAACATCTAGTGACATTTCTTCAATACAGCATACGTTTTTAAAGTACCACCTTGCTAGTTTTCACTGCTGGGTCTTTGGAGATGACCCCTGTGCCAGAGCATGGAGCGTCCAACAGCACTCTGTCAAAACCTCCCATAACCTGCCATTCACAAGAAAACACTGCAGGTTAGGAAGACACACCGTAGACTGTACAACACAGAAATCAGAAATGATGCTTAATAAGAAAAATGCCAAATATCACAGTAAAGACGAAGTGTAAGCAGCACAGAAAGAAGGGAGCGAGACAGAGAGGAGGCAGAAAAAGGCACAGTTAGAATGACAAGGCTGGCCAGTAAACGCAGACCTTGGGGAACTGTCTGCCGTCGTAGTTAGAGATGATGCTGTTGGTGACTCCCAGCCGATGGATATTCCCCACAACGCTCTTTAACCTCTCCGCACTGGCATCGTTCGCCACGATCACTCCTGTGTTTCTCATCAACTGGGCTAGAGGACGCACAATGTAGCAAAATCAATCCCAAGCTAAGGTAAACACTTTCCTACTAATACTAATATACATATGTGAACTGGTATAAAATGTAACAACATTAATGTTGACACTAAGTAAAATTACATCATCACTTGATATGACTTTCAAATTCTGCCTGTGTGGTAAAAGATATGCTAGTGATACTTTATGGCAAACAACAATAAAAGAAAATCTCCACATTCCTCAGAAAAATTACATATTTACTTTTAAATCTAAATTTGAGGGGTATTTTTACTTTACAGTGAAAATGAGTATACAATGAGTCTGTAACTAGCCATTTTAAAATAGATAATAGTTAATTAAATAATCAGGATATGAGAGTTGTCACCTATGTAGGTGGTCTTGCCTCCCGGAGCTGAGCTCATGTCCAGCACAGTCTCCCCCTCCTGGGGGGATAGAGCCATTACAGGCAGCAGTGAGGACGCTCCCTGCAGCATGTAATGCCCTGCTAAATACTCAGGAGTAGCACCTGACAAAAAGGTTTTAAAATGTTAATGCATTTTAGAAAAATAAAATCAATCCCTTCACAGACCTTGTAAATGAACTAACCTATGGGAACTGAGGAGTCAAAGATGACCAGGCCTACTTTAGACCACTTTCCCAAAGGATCCAGATTTACTCCCCTGTTAATTAGAGCCTGCGCAAAGAGAAATGGTTTAATTAGATAAAATAGATTTACTTCCCATATATTTTATAGAGACTTCTGATTTTATTTTTACCTGTGCCAAATCTCTTCTCCTGGTTTTCAGGGTATTGGTCCTAATTGTTACAGGCCTCTGGATTTCATTGGCCTCCAGAAAATCGATAAGCTGAATTGGAAACAAAAGAAAAACAATCCAACAAATTAATGACAAAAAAAAAAAAAAATCCACACAAGAGGAAAGCAGAAAAATATTGGCTTCCTCTAAACACATTTCCAACCAAACCTAAAAAACAAACACACAAACAAAAGCAACCCTGTCATTTCTATTTCTGATGTGCTGTCACTACATATAGAGGTAATGGGTGCAGCCATCCACCC
Organism: Alestes dentex; assembly: GCA_037576975.1. NCBI lineage: Eukaryota > Metazoa > Chordata > Actinopteri > Characiformes > Alestidae > Alestes > Alestes dentex. Next base: position 10,939,468 of record JBBIGA010000007.1, read on the forward strand.
CTTCAGACACTGACAGACATTCATCTATCCTGTTAGCATAGCCACACATCCGGAGAAGGCGCAGATGGGTGGTACTAAAACAGGAATTTAGGTTTTCTAATCCTACATTAGGCAACTTTGAACAACTACATAACCATGCATGGCCTGGATTACCATCCTATCAAATTAGACAATTAAAATTGGACACTCCCCATTAATATATCACAACAATTAAAAAAGGTTTAAAAAAGTTAGCACTCACAACTCAACTCAATTCCCAGTAGTTTGTTAACATGAAATTCTTGGAAACCTTACAAACTTATTACTCAGTATTTATACAACACAAAAGACTGAATTATTCTAAAGTTAGAAGAATTAGGGAATTGGGTGTTTATGGGGTAAAAAAGCATCTTGTGGTAACTGTTTTTGTATTATTTTTCAGAGTGTGGTCACTACCAAGGCCTTATTCACATAGAAGTGGTTTTACAAGCTTCTTTCAAAGAATACAGGAAATAGATTTGCCTATATTCAGATTATCGTTGTCAAGTTACTGCTTTAGCTGTTTAAACTTGCTATATGTCAGTGACTTTCCTTGACATTTTGGAATTAAGTGAAATTCATTTCAGGCAAAACAAGCAATCTTCAGGTTTAGGCCCATCTTGACTTACAAAGTGAGTTTCTTCCAAGTCACAGTTCTGCAGAGATCAGCATTCCCCCTCTTCTAAAAGTTCTGTTCATGCAGGTCTTCCTAATTAACTGCTGAATCATGTGCACATAAAGAGGCACAACTCTGAACTCTACAGAATTGTGGCCTGAGACAAACTCTTTAAAACCAGTCACTTTTTCCAGTCTTACTTACTGGGATTTAGAAGCCTTTAAAAAATGAGCCCAACACAGGGAAGTGATGCGACCAAGTACACTTTTAGGTCCCTTCAGTCAGTTTTGCATAACTGTCTTAAGAAAGAGCTGCAGAAAAATCCTCTCTACATCTACAGTACTGTCCAAAAGTCTTAGGCACCTGAGAAAATTAGATTTTAAAGCTATTTACTACTGGGATATAGTGTTAAGTTAGTGTTAAAGCACTACTGTAACAACAAATACAAATAACAAATACAGCAAATAGTGGTTGTATGCATGGCAAAGTGTTCACTTAACCTTTTTCAGACCTCTCCTCATAGAAGCTCAGTATTGCTTGTAACTCCATCAAATACCTGGGTTGGCTCTTTTTACTTCATAAGATAAAATTAGGTGTCCTGCTTATGGATTTTATGAAAACCCAGGTATTCTAACCAGCTAACTAAAATATCTACTTTTTAGGAAAAAAAAAGGAATCTTCATGCTTTTTACTGCTTTCTTGTTTGTTTGCATTGATTCTGCTGATGTAACTTCCACACATACATGCACGCACCTCTGAGTGAGGGAAAATCTCCATGAGCTTCCCCATGAGAAAGTCATTGTAGCTGTAGTAAGTGCACAGGTCAGACTTCAGCAAGGAGAGATAATCTGCTCTCTGTTTCCCCTCCTCTCTCTTCTCTGTGAAGTGTGAGAGCACATCCACGTTGTCTTTGATCCTCTGATGGATGGTCTGCAGGTCTAGCGGTAAGAGCCCTACACAAAAAACAAGAGGACGGATGTAATGAGGGAGAGGTCAAACAGACAATTTTACAGAGAGCATCAGGTCTATTAATTGCCGTTTTTTTAAATGTCATGCAGTTCAGAATGACTCACCCTCTTTCTCTCTCTCTGTCGCACCAGGGAGTTTAAATTTGTCCACCCCATCCAGATTCACCTGTACCATGTCATCATCCTCCTCCTCGTTGGCATCCATTTTTTCATCTTCACCCTCCTCCTCCTCCTCCTCCTCCTCATCGTCGTCGTCATCGCCGTCGTCCTCCTCACTCTCCTGCATTGTGGCCTCCTGTCGGTTCTTCTGTTTTCTGGCAGCTCGTTCTATAGGTAGCAGCTGAGGAAACAAATGTGACAATTACACAAAAACTGGGGTTAACAATTACAAATGTGATACTTCTCTTTCTGTGTTTTAAATAAAGAACATTTAGGTACCTCCTCTCCATCACTGTCTGCTCCCTCTTCATCTTCTCCTTCACTGCTCTCCTCCATTGCTCCATAGTCATCAACCATATCATCATCATCATCATCATTGGCCTGTTTCTCTTCTGTTTTCCCTTCTTCCTGCTCCTCCAAGTCATCATCCTCCTCTTGCTCCCACTGGCTATCACTATCCTCATCTTGTTCAGACTGGTCAATTTTGCGTTTCCGCTTTGCAGGTGTCAGCCATTCATTATTCTCATCAGAGAAACCTTGACATGAAAAAAGATCATTAAAATGAATATATACTTGTTTGTATACTTGTTTTATAT
>JBBIGA010000007.1:10941924-10957847 GCA_037576975.1 Alestes dentex
ACACACACACACACACACACACACACACACACACACACACACACACACACACACACACACACACACACACACGTCCTCATACCTCACATCGGTAGCACTTAAGATGAAAGTTCTTCTCCAAAGCAACGACTCTGACTGTTTCTTCACTCCCAGGATCAGGAACAATTGGCTCATTGCAGCTCACACACAGGGGTGAAAAACGTCTGCAATTCAGTAAGAAGTATGTTTTATATATTCTGTTTTATATATTCTGTTACATACATATAAGCACAAATTTAATATAAGGTAATATAAGGTTTTGCTTTTTTATGTTGCACCTGATGGGCTGTGAGTTGGGTGCTGGCACTCACCGGTGGTAATCAGGAACACAGTAGGGGTTGTTATTGTCATCAGTGATGAATGGAGCGCCCTCCAGTGTGCAGCTACAGGCAGTGCATCGGAAACAGTGGGCATGGAAACACTGCCCCACTGCTTTCAACACACGATCTGTGATCCGCTCCCCACACCGAGAACAAACCGCAAGAGAATTCTGAACACACACACAAATAAGAGCGAGGTTACAAGAAATTACACAGACTATCAACACTGATGCCACAAACCATCAAAATGCAAAAAGAGTGCTTGTAACACATAGTAAAATTGCAAAACAGAGTATGCAGTGAATAGTAAGTGTTGCTCAATTCTTTTCACAAGAGAAGTCCATGAGAGCAAGGGATAGAGGTCAACTTTGAAAGAGCAGATAGATTTAGTGCATGGTCAGTAAAATGCAAGTGTGTATTCAAGTACTAAAGCTAGCACATGGACTGAGTGTGTGCATGTGTTAAGTCACCACATAGCAATCCTCGCACTCTGGCGTTCCTTCGTGGTCATAGAACTGCATGCCTTGCAGGGGGCGCTGGCAACTCACGCAGCAGAAACAGTGAGAATGGAAGAGTTTGTCCATCGCCCTAACTGCAGGCTGAGACCTGGATAGAGCCTCCCCACAATTACCACACACCTCTGCAAAGACAGGCATAAAAACAAAAAGAGATATTCATTAAATGAAATCATGTTTGTAGATAATTAATAAAGGCAAAGAACGAACAAATATCATTACTATTCAGTGCACAAGCATATTCTGGTCGCTTATTGCAGTAATTAATCTGCGTTTCAGTCTCTGGGTGTGTCTCCTGATTTCTTTGCCACAATGGCTTGCTCTATAAAAATGGAGAAGTGACAAATTTGGGGAGTTGGAGATCAAGAATACCTGTAGGTGCAGAGGTGATAACTGGACCCTTTTTGTCCATGTCTTTGATAAAGTCCTTGGTTAACTTCTCCAGCTCTTCAACTTCTCTCATTGAAAGAGGAACACCAGCAGGGGGTGCACCTGCACCAGGGCCTGTTGGCTGTGGGGCCTAAGGACAGGAGAGGAAAACATTAGTTTGTCTGTGAACACACACCAATTCAGAGTGTTTTATTATCCATACAAAATCAGGCAATCCATTAACCAAATTCATGACACAATTACCAAAACGCACCTTGGGTGCAGAAGGGATGCCCTTTGGTTTGCTGTTTGATGAGATGGGTGATGAAGCTGGCTTGGACTGCGGAGCAGATAGAGGAGACGGAGCCACTTTTTCCTGGCTGAAAGTTGGAGCAGGTCGTAAGTGACTGAAAGCTGCTGCAGGGTTGGAAACACTTTGTTGAGGAGCAGGAGGTGCTGCAGGGGGTGCTGCAGGGGGTGCTGCAGGGGGTGCTGCAGGGGGTGCTGCAGGGGGTGCTGCAGGGGGTGGAGGAAAAGTGTGGGAGGGAACACTGTTTATCCCTCTTGTACCTGCAGAGGCTGCAGGATTTCCTGGTTTGGCACCGAAATTAGAAGGGGGCTGGCTGGGAGAGAATGTGGTTTTGGAAGCAGGTGCAGGGCCTTTAGCCAGCTGCTGTGTGCCTGGGGCTGGAGCAGAAGCTGCGCTCGGACCTGACTGTCGGAGGGTGGTCCGGGCACGCAGTTCCTCAGCCCAGGGAGCTGGAGGAGGACGATCCTGCAGCTCCGGTGGTGGCAGAAAGGACAGCGCAGGTTTGGGGGCAGTGGGTGGAGGCTTGGGAACTGACACTGCTGATGGCTGACTGGGCAACTAAATGAAGACATTGAAACACATGCATCATCAACATCGCATTATGGAGCATACCTGCTTTGCATAGTAACATCATGCCGCAAGTTGTCAAAATGATTAGATTAAAGGTTGCCAGTTAAGGTTACAATAAAAAAAATGATAAAAATCGGATGTACCTTTGGGTTAAAGGGTCTTCTTGTTTCCATTTCTGATAACATATCAGTTAAAGAGTCCAACTGCCGGTCAAAACTAGTCTGCTTCTCCAGTGGCTTCTACACAAGGGAGAGGGATGTAAAAAAATAAATAAATAAATAAATTGATGTGAGAGAGAGAGAAAGAACCTGATTACTAGGATTGGAGGGAAGAAAAAGGGGGTGAGAGACAGAAAATCAGACACTACTGGGACAGGGAGTTAAAAGAGGGGAGGGGTTTGTTGAAATATGTCCCTGGGCATATAATTACCACCTAATTAAACAGATTTTACAAAATTATCAAGGAAAACAACTGTGCAGTGAGAAAGAATGAATAAACATATTGCCACACAGCTGGGTTTGGACTAGTGCAGATCACAGTGTGTGGAGACTAATACATTTAACTCCTTCTGATTTGGTCCATTTTATTAGTGTATACACGACTTAAGAATAATGTACTATAATGTTGATCATATGTGATCAATTAGCAGATAAAATGCAACAGCCATTTTACAGTTAATGTACTGTTAAATACATATAACACTAAAACATAGCAAAAAAAACACAAACTTGCACTTATGATATGAAATCAATAAGTATTGCTGCTCAACCACTATTGTGCGTAATGCTCCATAAATGTGGCATAAAATTTTCTAATATTAGTGGGACATTTAAAGAGAAAATTGGAAAGAAGTTAACATCTGCTCAGTCAACAATAAATTTTCTTCTACTCCTGAAGTAGATCGTCAGTGAACCAACAGTATTCTAGACTAACAATCAGTACTCCTTCCACCACTGGAGCATACTGATGCTGCCTCATTACCACATGTACACCACAATGCCGCAGCCAGAAATAGAGCTAGTGCTTATATGGGCATATCAGCAGAGTGGGAAGCTGTCTGCACAGTAGTGTGCCTCACAGGAGATAAGTGGTGAAGGCCTTCAAATTCTCAAGTGAACCATGATGAGGAGGAATAACACACAGTTTCGGTCAGTACTATGCTGAGCCACATACAGAAATGTAAACAGTATAATATGTATAGTGACAACTTGACATTCTGTACGAAGGCTGTCCCTAAATACACATTTTCTTAATTTTCTAAATGGCCTAATTTTCAACGAGTAAAAGCCCCATCATTACACATACCTCACTTGGAACAGTAAAAGATTTCTAGCTACATCAATTTGCAAAAAAGAAAATGTCATCTGGTCACACTGGGACCCCATTTTAGTGAATTACAAATGGAATCTGTCCAAATTATTACAATCTAAATAAAATCTCACGTTAAGCTGTTCAATGTTAACTGTGACTCCAGACTATTTACATCTACACTGGATGAACCATATGGAAATTGAGGTCCCGTAAACCGGGTTGCAGCACAGTTTGAGGTCAGTTAAAAAGATCAGCTGAAAGTCAAACAGTTATGTACACTCATGTATGACGTACATGATGCACGTATGTATGACATATCACAGGCACTAGGACTTTTCTCTAGCTGCTTTCTCTTTTACTTTGCACTTTCTTTTCATGTCTTTGAATTAATCAGTTCTTAGTCAGCTAACCTGGGTGGAATTTTTTTTAATAATTGGTTGAAAACCCTTTGCAATCAATGACTGCCTGAGGTCTGCAAAGCACTAACATCAGCAAATGCTGGGTATCTTTCCTGCATGCTCTACAGGACTGCAATGCAGCCAATTCCTGTTGCTGCTCAGTGGTTATTTGCCTTTAGTCTTGTTTTGCCAAAGTGTAATGCATGCCAAATAAGATTCAGATCAGATGACCGTCTTGGCGAGTCCAGAACATTCCACTTTTCGGCCCAGAAAAACTCCATATCTGCTTGGTGTATATGGTGTGCTTAGAGTCCCGGACCTGCTGCAATATTAATCTCTGCCCAGTGGGTTTTATGACATTTGGTTGGATGTGAGCAGCTAAGATGGTCAGGACTGAGCACATTAGCCAGCCTCTACTGTAGTTTTCCACAGTCTGCCAGGCTGTTTTCTCCAGATAAGCACACAAGTGTGTCCTTGCTTAACCATCAAACAAGTGATTTTGACATACTCAGTGTTGTGGCTGTGCCTTTGACTTATTTTTCAGCATTATGAAAGCCTGTTTTACAGGCATTGACTTCTCTGGTCTTCATGCTGAGCTGCAATACAAACAGATACCACCACACAGAATCAACTTTAGTATGTCTTGAGCAGAAACTAATAATGTGACACAGCTGGCCAATTTGGGAGAGAAATGCCCAATTACATTTACCCCCTAAAATAAAAGGAGTATGTATTAAACTCCTAAAATAAGGGGCTCATTTTATTGTATTTTTTCAGTGGACACAAAACCTTGCATTTAAGCAAGCAGTCGGCACACAAACTTCATGCTGTTTCATATGAAATTCAAGAGAATGCAATACACAATCAAAATTTAAACTGTATGTGTGCAAGTATTTCCAGACTTTACTGTATTTTAATGATGAAAAATAATCTATGGCGTAATTACTAGCAGCAAAGGCTGAGGAATCATTCCAGGGCCTCACTTACTTATTGGACCCCCTTGTACCATTCCATGTGCAATTTTCCACCCCATGGTTAAAGGATAGCCAAGTCAGTAATATGCTTTTATTTGTCTACAATTATTCATCAGTATTACAGAAAAAATACAAGGGAGATATAGCAATTCAATACGCAAATTACACTGGCAGGTTTTTCATAAAATATCCACATGGGGAAGGGGGTGAGAAGAGGTGCAATATTTTTCAGGGGGCTCTGATATCCTGGTTATGTAAACGAGGCTAATGGCTGAGAGGAACTAATTTCAACAACAGCCCTTTCAAATATTAAAAACAAATCAGGCTAAACAGTGGTAAGAATTCAGTTTAATGCATTAAGTGTAAGGTCATATCAAGTACCCCAATTCTTACCTGAAAGCTGGTACCTGTGCCAGGCTCGGGTAGTGGAGGTGCAGGTGGGGGAGGGGGAGGAGGTGGAGCAGGACAGGTATTTGAGGGTACAAAACTGATGTCTTCAGGAGGTGCTGGGAGGGGCAAGTCATCTGCAACTGGGGGAGGGGCAGGGAATGCAGGAGGAGGGGCCTCGTATGCAGGCATTCGGCATATGATCTGGCATTCTGAGGGTGGGGCTGGCAAATCATCCAGTGGAGGAGGTGGGGGGGGTGGAAAATCTGGTTGGGGGAGTGAATAGGATTAAAGTCATGCCAAAAAAAAAACAAAAAAAACACACAAATGTTTTTAAAGAATTTGCAATGCATAGTCCATGTATACTCCTTCTACTACTAATACAACAACAATAACAGCAGCAGCAGCAGCCAAGATCACTAGGTGAATAACAGACAACCTTTATCAAATATTTTTATATGAAAGCACAGAACATCACAATGGTAGTTTTGTGTTTCTTTGATATTGCTGTTTTTAAATAATTTCTTAAATGTGAAGTAGCAGTAACATTCACAATAATTTCTGAGAAGAATACGTAGTGGTTAAACTCAAAGTAGTCCATTAAGATGGGAAAGTGTCTACACTGAATTTGAGTTTACCACTGCTGAGGGCAGAGGAGTTGAAGAGGCTGCAGTTTACTTGATTTTAACTACATGTATGTGTGCACATTCATTAGAGTGTTGGTTGTGACCATCCTCATGTGATGCAAGTAGAAGGGGAAAAAAAGCACGACAGACACTTCTTCTGTCTTCTTAACATGACCAATAACAACTGTTGTGCTCATTGTTCCTTGCTGACCTTGCAGAATCAGTCTTATATACCACCTACTAAACTGCAAAAGTACACCAACATTTTTATGTATATAGTATGTGCCACAAGTTGGTACACTTTTTAATCCTCCTGATAGCAGAGAGACACATAGAAAAGAATGTGAACAATGCTGCTGACAAACCAGCAGACTGTGCATACATACACAGTTGTTCAATTCAAGTGTACCAATTGCCTTAACACTAAAAAGACTTAACACTAAACAAAAATTTACAGTTATAAAAGATTAGATAGAGTAATAAAATACTAGATAAGGAAAAGCGTAATAAGAAACTTGGCATATACAAATTTCAGCTAGGCAACTTTATGTTGTACCCCATTTCTGTGGCAAGTGGAGTTTTGCCTCAACAGCAACAATACTAAACAAACGAACAAACACACATTAGAATGAGGAGCTCATAGGCCCATTTTCCTCAAACGAGGTTCTCTATATGAAATGGCAAAAGTCAGTAAAAACTTGTTTAGCAAGTTGATACACTTATCTAATAACCACCTCTGGTTTCTGAATAGTATGTTGAAAAATAAAAAAAGATACAGAAGAGTTCTATGCTTAGATAACATTAGTCAGAGTGCAAGGCTCCATTTACAGTACCCCAACATTACTTAGACCTGCCCCATGGTGTCCCCCAAGTGGAAAACAATTAATTAAGGCAATCAGTGTCACTGTCAAGGCAAACTGACACTGTGGTCAGATCTGATATGAAACTTGCTAGGAATTTGGCTTGCTAAATCCAAATATAACAAAGATACAAAATACAAAATATACAAGATACAAAATACAAAAGATTATCTAATAAAACATTCTGTTACACAAATGGAATCCCTGTTTCCTGGTGGCACCTGTGACCACATGTAAAATAATGTGCTCAGAATACTACCATGACGTGTGTTATATATTTATACATTTCTTTAGAATTACAAACTGTCTTACCATCAATGGAAGGGGGTGGGGGCATCTCTCCAACCCGACCAATCACAGCTGTGCTTGCAACTGATGAAGAGAAGCTTGGGGGCTGTGGCTGGTTAGACTGCCCTTTGGGTCGTGGAGGCGCCACTGAGGCGAACTTTTTTGGTTGGTTGTAGAAGGAAGGTGTGGTGACTTGAAGAGACAAAGAGGAGGTCACCATGAGGGGCTTACTGCCGTTGGAGTTCTCCATCTTGATCTGTAAAAAACAGAGGGGAAAAAAAAAAACAGATTGCTGCAGTTGTTTAGGTTGACCTACCTTATTTCTAACAAGCAGGATGTGAATTGTGTGCACTTTCATGGGTATAAATAAATAATTTTAAAAAAATTTAAAAAGGGACATCATTTGACTCATTGATTTGAGACATTTAGAGCATTGCACAAAGTTTGTTTATATGTAAGTTAGTTAACTAAGAGGCTACTGCTAATGTTGTTAGCATGCACACTTTTAAAACAGTTGTTTCTTGTTCATATTTTCACACTCTCAGTTGTCAGGAAACAATTCATGGTCGTGTCAGGCCTACAGCCCAGTACACAAGTCTTCTAGGTTACTAGAAGCTGCACCACAAAACAAACCTCAAAGTGGAACAGTTAAGCACATGTTCCTCAACAAGATGAAAGTGATCATTATAGAGTGTATGCTGTTGCTAAGTCTTTTTAGGTCTGAATGGATTTCTTAGTTGGGCATAATTATAGGGCAGCGATCTTTTCTTTTTGGTGTTCAAATTGTAAAAAGGTCCAATATCAAGACTTTCCAGAATATATAACTAGATGCTGCTTCCATTTACATAAATTCTGCTTACTTACTAACTTCACCCTATGGAGACAATGGTTATCAGTCAGGTCACTTTTTTCTGTATGCAAAGAAATTGTATGTTAGATCCAAGATTGATTATTTAAAAGATTAGACGTTTTGTGTATCCTGAAATGATTTAATTCTGTGGGTCTCATGTGAGCTCATGTGATGCCTGCAAATCAAACAACTGTAACCAGTGAAAATGTTCATATACTTCTACATTTCTATTTAGAACAAGACCTATATTGCTTATCTGGCTACAGAACTGTGCTTGTCCTTATCAAAGAAGGGTCTATTTAAATGAAGACCCATCAAGCCACATTCAGTTTTACATTTACAGGACCTATAGTTGTACTCTGCATTTTTTTTTTTTTTTTTTTAGAAATTTTGAAGCTTGGCCCTCTGAGTGTTTTAATTATTTTTATGATTCTTTGTACACGTGTAACAAGCCTCACCAATCATCTGCAATTTAAGTTCATGCAAATTGTTGAATGTTTTATAGTAAATCAATAACCATAAAAAAGCACAAAGAAGCTTTGATATTCAAAAATGACAATTTCCATTAGTTTGTGTATTATTAATTTAGTTCAAAGAGTTTATTTGGCCCTGCATAAAAATGTCACACAGATCTTACTAAATATAACTTTTGAGCTGTATATTTTTCCATTTTAATTCATTGCAGATATATAAAACATTTAAAATGTTATATATCATTTACCACTGTGTGATACCTAGTGAGCCTATTTTTCATTGGGTGAACGACAGCTTGTGATGGCTTAGTTTGTTGCAAACACGTCATTTTGTTTGGGTGTTTGGTCAAAATACTAATCTTGGTTCCTTACCTCAAAACATATATTGTGAAATTTCAAACTTTTCTGAACTAATTCATGACTAGTAGCGTTTGAAAACAATAAAGCAAGTCTTGGCTAATCTTAGCTGAACAATTTGGGTGGATTATTGGAAAATGGACAGAAAAATAATTCATTTAATCATTAAGCAGTTTGATGTGGTAGTGAGATCATGTTCCCAACTCAGCCAAACTTAAAAGACCAACTTTTCCATTAGTTAGGCTGCCTTGTGACCGTTGGCTTCTTCTTCTAGGCTTTTTCCAATACGGAAGGTTCCATGATTTGGCAAATTAATTTAAGGCAAGTTTTCACATGAATTCTTCTCAAGAAAATCCATGACATGAACCGGGAGGTATTGAGTAAGTTTGTATGGAATGACTCAACACTGAAACCACACTTTGTGCTTACCACGTCTGATCCATGTATAGGAAAGAGGAGGTGAATGTAACATGTAGGTGATATGCCTCAGGATGGCCCCTGTATCCAAAGTTATTCTCAAACATTTACCTTCGTTTTTGTCAATGCCGCATTCAGCCACTTCAGTCTCTGTTACACTGCTTCATTTCAAGTTACATTTTACAAATTCTCTTTGAATCATGCCCTATAGTCATGTACTTTGCAATTCTGTCAATGACTTTGTCTTCACACAAGATTGAACTTGCAGAGATAATGAAAATACAATGCTGCAAAACCCCATCATTTTTCTAAGAGTGATTTGAGGGAATACAATTCAAAACTGATTTCTAACCACCATTTCATACTTAAAGGAACGCATTTTGTTCCGATCTGCTGAATTTCTTTGACCATCATGTTCAAGAAGTGTCACAATTTTTTGGGCTTGGTCAGCTGCCACAAATGAAGTTAAGTGCAAACCATTGGAAAAAACTACACAGGGCCTCACAGGCTGTCACAAATAAGTTCCAGGCTCATCAGTCCATGTAGGAATTGTCGTTTGACAAGACGTTTCACTTGTAGTTTGGCTGAAAGAACCATTAATAAAGTTCATTGACTTACATTTAAGTGGAAAGTTCAGATATAAGTTTGGCCCAATGCAATTATGTTTGCACATGTTGCTATGGTGCAGGCTAATATTTAAACCAGATCACTCACTCCACTCCCACTGCAAGGTTATGTCACTGCAACTGCATTACTTAGAATAGATAACTCAAGAAGGGAACCTCTTTTAATATGAGCCAATTAAAAGCAATCTATAACAGTAAAAGAGTGTGATCCCAACATCAAGTGCCTTTGTATAGTTTGCCAAATACACATCTTCATAATTTTAACACACTGTTTCGGTAAATAAATGATCATTAGCTGATATTTTCTGTGACCCAAATCAAGATGACATGCTTTATATCGTATTTCACCAAATATAGAACCAACGTTAATGGAACATGATGGAACAAAGTTTGAGAAATGCTGACTCTTGTCCATGAATTACCAAACCAATGACACACTGCACTCACTTATAAAAAGCCAGATGCTTAGTACAAACAAAATGATTGCTTAATGAAACATTTTGGCATGCTTCTACTTCCACCCCCCAAATTTGTAATAGCGACAAAATCAAGTAACTAATCTGTCATTAATACCAAGATTTCTTCTCTCACTTGAACCGGTCATGAATATTACAGATGTCCAATAGCTACTTCTTCCACCTCCCTACGGAAAATAAATCTTGCTCGGATATTAGGCTACTTAAGTTAAGCAGCAGAGTAACCCATTAGTAAAACTATTGTGGCTAAGGAGAATCTATTACAAGTAAAAATACGCACATATACATTTTGCACAAACTAAAGCACATGCAATGTAATGTGCATCTGTGCTTTTGTATGCCTTTTTAGGAGATCTACATAATTATGGCTCCTTGGCTGTTGAATTCCTGACACCACTATGGCTTTATCTCAAGCATCTTTCATGTTGCAGCATGAGCAAAACAGCAACGGTATCCAAAAGTATTTCTGAAACACTGACGTAACCAGAACAAGAGCGAGAATTCTGCTCTGCATAAGCTCAGCTTAATTTAGCCTGCGAGTCAAAGGTTGATTTAAGATGATGTTTAGAAGGCAGGGATGACTACAGCTTTTCAAAATACTTGCTTTGATCGGTGGAATCATTATCATGTCTAGACCTCTACGTCTTGCCCTCCGAAGGACATCTGAATAAACCAAACAGTAGTGTGAAGCTTCACTGTACTGCAACAAACTGGCTCATGCACAAAACAACTGCTTCAGCTATTTTCCTTCTGTTTGGAAGGGACATTAAATAATGCAAAGATAAATGCTTTGATGAAATATTCACACAGGCCAGCTAAAGAGAGGTGTACCGGTTCAGGAATGAGCAGTGGACTTCTAGGGATGCTTTACAGATGAATGTCAAATAAGATCAATGTAAAATGTGATGGATAATACCCTACAATTAAGATCCTGACGATTAAGCTGTGGCTGTTTTTCCCCCCTTTGTGCTATTTGAGACGAGCTGGTTACATTTTTACGTGTCACACAAAATGAATCACTCTTTCACAAAAGCCCCTACTAACACTTACTTCAAGGGCAGAATCATCCTACTCCCAAATTCACCCTTCTGAAAGTAATTCTGAAAAGTTTAATGAAAAGGGGCCCAGACCAAAACAACTTCTCTAGCATGATTTATGGGCTTATAATAATAGTGCTGTCCCATGTCTATGCTGCATCCATTCTTTTATAGACCACGCCAAGCAAGTATCAGATAAATACTGGTTCACTTTTCCAGTTCCTCTCATCATAGCATAACAGCAGGGATTACCACAGTTCTAACTCAGTTCCCTTTAACTAAACACTGTGCAGTGAAAAAAGTGAAGTGCACCCTGACTGTTGCTCCATTACCAACGTACAGGAAACAACTTCTCCATATGTAATCTCTGGGTATACTGTGTCCTAGGTTGTGGTTTTATTAGTCAGTATGACAAACTTATGATTCATACACTTCGTTGCTACGTTGTTCTTGGTTCAGGTTCAATACTGTCCAACATATGTTGCCGATTTAAATAAAATAACCAAAATCCTAAGTATGGGAGGTATTTCAAATGGACTTGTATACAGATGTGGGTAGAAGTTAAATGTAAGTCATGAATGTCAGGGGAAATGTAAATAAATGTTACATTCTCTGTGTGAGAGACAACAAGAAGTTGGGTAGCTGTTTGTGTGTGTGTGTGTGCCACTGAAGGCAATGTTAAGATTCCAAAGTCTTTCCAAGCCCAGTCCTGCATACGCCTGTGTTTCATCACACCTTCAGACCAGCTGTGAGAGCGCTATGTGATGAGCCTTTCATGAAAGCATTGCCCACACTTATGGTGCTTGTTAAATATACCCCTAGAGATCCATCTGAGACCAGTCTAGCTTCTATTGTTTGATATTACAGAATAGAACTTTGCGAGTGTCAATCCTGACCTAAACACTAAACCATGATGATTGCTGTTATCTTTTAAACTCCAAAACAGCAGGCATTTCAACAGTTATGGTTCCCTGTGTGTTACAATGGTTGTAATGTTGAGTCTATGTTAAGCATTTCAACATATCTGAAGGTCTCCCTTCACAGAGAGCTCTTTGAAGATTTGACTCCAGTCACTACAAACATGTCTCAGAACATGGTGTAGATTACGGGTTCAAGACATCTAATGGAATGAAGTTTAAAGTTTGTCTGCTAGTTTCAGTCAAAGACTGATCCAGAGCCTACTGTGGAAGAAGCATTTAGATGTCTACAACAGAATTCTGAGCCCAATAAGATGCTCGATCTAGTACAGAGTTATTTAGTCAACCGCAAGCTCATTCACCCAGCATTCAAAATGCCAAATGAATTGACATGAATGAAGAAAACAGAAATTCTATGCTAAGACTAATGCAACTTACATTACATAGTAATTAAATAAATAAAACTACATAAAATTAAGTAAAAAGTTATGTAGAACTAATGGGACTTTGGTGTGTGTGGGCTGGGGTCTTATTAAAAAAATACTTGATGAAAAAAGCAACCCTAATTCTGATTGAAATGAAGAATGCTTATTCCAACAACTTATTCAAAGCCAACAGAAGACCGAAGAATGTGCAAAAAACCTCAATCAAAATGATCAACATTGTTCTTTACTTTTGAATTTGCAATCAGCAGTAAACTCATGCAGGACCCTACAGGAAATGTACTGGCAGCCAGTAATTTAGAGATTGGTGGTGATTTGATGCAGACAGTTACACAGACAAATACTAAGGCGTAGATTTGCCAGCGTAATTTGGGAATTTCTGGAATCACAGCTGCTCTTTAATGGTATTTCTGTTGGCCACATTCCACAATGCTCCACTTGTGTCTGCCAGGGTACAGCAATGCTGACTAGAAAGACTAGCAAACTATTTCTCCATCTTTCCAACATACGGGGCACTGAGTATCACAAACTGAGGGGCACTGCTCATGCAAAAGTTAACAGATTATCATGAAGATAGCCCACATATGTGTACAAACTAAAAGCAGACC
Organism: Alestes dentex; assembly: GCA_037576975.1. Lineage (NCBI taxonomy): Eukaryota > Metazoa > Chordata > Actinopteri > Characiformes > Alestidae > Alestes > Alestes dentex. The sequence goes on from JBBIGA010000007.1 coordinate 10,955,096, forward strand.
TGTACAGTAGTGAAATGGAAAGTACCAAGAATATTTGCGCTTCCCCAGAAAAATATTTCCGTCAGTTGCTGCTGAAGCTATGACAGATTTCTAGTGTGTGGGTGGCCGTACTGCCATTCGAAATGTTTCCTTTATCTTAAAAGAAGCTGTCATGGCCATGACGTCATTGTGAGCCAGCGGAAAGGACTAGGGCCAGACAAAGGCAGCGCCTAAAGATTACAACACTGGGTCAGGGTGACTAACCAGACTCCTAAGCTCCGTCTCCTGTTCTCTAATAAAGGAGACATGGAAGCTCTCTATTGGAATAATGGTGTGGAATGTAGGACAACGCATGCCATTTTATTGTTGCCCCCCATTGACACGCCCCTGTGAGGAATGTGAGCTGATTACACACTGATTATGTTTCCATCACGTGTAAAAAGGCAAGAAAAATAAGGAATAAAAACCACTGCTTTACTGTAGGCTTGAAAACCAGTTTTAAGCTTCTACAAGACAAAAAGCAACAAGTCCACAGCTTTTCTTCAACGACTAGGAGAAAGGAGCGTTTTCCAGACATGTAGGTCACCATCATCATGCTGTAAGGACTACAGCCCTGCACCCACATCCAGACACCAGAGCAGGAGATCATAAAACAGGAACCCCCCCCAAATCATGCCAAGGCTCAACTCACTAAAATCTAAGAAATGAATCGTTTGCACAAGCTGATATCCAAGATAAAGTACTGAGGCTCAGTGTTGCTCCCTTCAGTTTTCTCCAAAATGAACAAAAACTTCCAGGACCTGGATTAAGCCTCATCTTGGACTCAAGTTAGTAGTTCCATACAATGCACTTAGACTTTTATCTGGGTACAGCAAACCACTCCGAAATGATCAACCAAGCTCCTGAAAGAGCTCCTGCTCTCAGACAAAAGCCAGGAGAGTTAACTCAGCTCAGAAGAGTAAAACCAGCTGTCCTTATATGGACATTCAGCCTAAGTACACCAGCACCCTGCCAGCCAACACCACAGCAAGAGAGAAAACACACCAAGCTCATCCTTGTACTAATCTCGACTAAATGAAAAGTGGCTTGCTTTATTAAAACTCCAGTTGAACTTGAACATACCTGGAGCATGAGGCTAGTAAATAAAGTCCCCAATCACAGTCCCCAGCCCTGTCCGTCCTCACCGTATGATAGGGGAACAAATTACATGGTTTGCACGACAATTAGATTTTTGGAAACCATGAACGAGGATGTTTTCAAACGTCAAAAAGAAATTTAATCAGAAGATAACATTGACTTAAGGAGAACCTACAGACACCGCTGCTAAAGAACGGCACCCAGTCCACGCCTGATAAAAACAGAGGCATGGAGGAGGCTAGCCAGCAGCAGATAGAGACAGAGGGTTGGAAACACAAACAGAAAGAAGACAAAATGTTCTCACTTCGGTTTAGTGGCTGTAAAGCAGGGTAGCTGGGTTTAACGCCAGGTGGTAGTTTAAGAAAACACGGAGAGCAGCTCCACAGAAACCAGGCTCCAGTTCAGGTTCAGCTCGTCCTCTTCGCTTTTAAAGAGCCTTTGTAGCTGTAAACCCCTCCCTGTGTGACCTAATGTCACTGCATGAGCACTACCACAGTCTGTTCAGCAAACCTCTCTGTTTGCGTTTTTTTGGCTGGTTTCTCCCCACCTGGAAACGTTGCTGTGGGAACTTTCCTTTCCCCACAAATGTACCCACTTCCGGTTCCAGCTTCCGCCTTCTTCTCCACAGGAGACCCTGTGAGAGGATACTACCTGGACAAAAGTATTGGGACACACCTGTTTATTTAAGCTTTAGGCTTGGCCCCTTTACTTAAAGTGAAAGACATGTATTCTATGTATTTGAATGCAATGTCATTAAAGTTCCTGTTGATGTAATGGTCAGGTGTCCCAATACTCCATATTGTGTATGTACTCTTTTGGCTAAATATTCATACACATACATCCAGGGTTTTGCCCAGCCTATTCTGTATTGAGTTAAAGGATTTCTGTCACTCTCTGGTGGATTAAACATAAGACTTCTCTTCTTTTGGGCAGTGTTAAGATTTCATAACTCTACTTTTATGTAACCTTTTTTTACTCTTCAGTTCTATTTATACAAATGCTTCATATTTGATTTGTGCTCTTTTTGTTAATTGTAAATGTTGTTTTGTGTCATGCTACTGTTAAACTGGGAGCTTAACTGAAAAATAATAAATGCAGAAGTATAATCTTCCTCAAACCTCCTGCCACTGTTTTCCCCTCCGCCAGGTTGCCATGACAATATTGCTGAGTTATATAGAAACTATAGATATATATATATAAGTTAAAATGAAGGTCACCAACCTTTTTTGTTATCACAAGCTTTTTGTAGGTCTTGGTATCTTCGGAAAATACAAACTTCTTAAATGGATAAGTCTTTGGCCTCTCTATTTCTTTCTTTCTCACTTGCTCACTCACACACAGTTCCTGTGTTGCTGTTAGACCCTCCCCTTATTTGTCTCCAAAAGGAATGACACCATCCTTCCAAACAAGTTCTTTCTCGTTTGACTTACACCCGGGACACATTTATCACATGCCAAACACCCCTCTCTCTCTCTCTCTCTCTCTCCTCTCTCTCTCTCCTCTCTCCCTCTCTATCTCCTCTCCCTCTCCTCTCTCCTCTCTCTCTCTCCTCTCTCCCTCTCTATCTCCTCTCCCTCTCCTCTCTCCTCTCTCTCTCTCCTCTTTCCCTCTGTATCTCCTCTCCCTCTCCTCTCTC
>JBBIGA010000007.1:10988360-11014219 GCA_037576975.1 Alestes dentex
TTTAAATGTTAAATTCAAGACTTGGTGTCCCCAAGATGTACCTGCATCTGTACTTGCATCACTGTGATCCTCAAGATCTTTTTTTCCTATGATTTTCCCCCTGTATGTGGAGACCAGATGTATTTTTGATGTACCTCAGTCTAAACTAATAATTAACAGTAACTAGGCTATTAAGTGATAATATATGTAAAGAGACCTACTTGCTGATACATAATATCTAACTGATGACAGATCAGTTAAATAGCTGTATAATTAAATCAGACTCCCATATTTTCATGTTAAGATGATTCACACTCTTTTATACCCATTTTGGCTGCAGCAGTGCTGAGTGCATTGATAAATGTCAGCTTGCTCACACAGTAATTACATATTATTCTGTTTCATGCATTAGAGAGTCAAAGTGGGAGACACTGAGCGTGCACTCCGTTACTCAACACTCTGATTCTCTGCTTTCATATTGTTTAACTTGATCCCAGAGCAACATTTTCACCAGTGGACTGGAGGTAGAGCAGCTAGTACAGTTCTGTAGAGGAGAATTGGACTCAGTCTAATACATTTTGCTTTAATGTATAATTGTATAATTAAATCATACACAGAAAACTGCAATGCACCATGTGTTCTGACACCTTTCTTTCATAGCCAGCATTAAACTTTTTGTTCATTTGTGCTACAGTACCAGGTGCTAACCACTGCACACTGGGAACACCTTCTCTGTTTTGGAGATCAAGCTATCTAGCCATCACAGTTTGGCCCATATTGTTATAGCTGATTGTTGTAGAGTGTTTTTGATTAATGTTTAAAAACTCGACTCACCAAAGGCTTGGTTTCCCAGACAGGGATTAAGCCTGGACTACATTTTCCTCTCAATGGAGAATCTCTGTTCAGAATGCTGTGTTGTGCAGGACTAGGCTTTATCCCTGTCTGGGAAACCAACCCATTGTTTGCTTTAAGTGGTTTAGCTGTAACACTGCTAAAACCAACTGGTTTGTGTGGAGGCTTCACTTTAGCTTGGATAGCTCTCGCTGCGAGTTATTTTCTTCTAAATGCGGCTATGGGACAGTCACCAAGAGGGTGATCAAAAAATACTTGTGTGAATTCTTACACGCCTACTCACAGATCAGCAAAATGCATTTAAGCAATTTTAATGTTGCATTTTAAGGAAAATCAGGCAGATTGAAAATCAACAGATGGTGTTGCTCTGGGAATTTGTTCGGAAACATGTTCTACTTCTGTTCAACTAGACCAAAAAATCTGTTTTTTACCCTGTGCCTCATGCTACTTTTCCAGGGCACTAAATTTTGCACTAGACCATTACTTTAATTGTATACATATAAATAAATAAGATATTCAGGTGATCATAGTTGCAGGCTCTGTCTAGCTCTAGACTGAACCAGGTTACACTGTATACTGACAGGCCATTATTAGTTACACCCACCTTGTATTTACACTTATTGTCCAGTTTATCAGCTCCATTTGCCAAATAAGTGCATGTTGTGCTTTCAATTACACAGGTCAACAGGTCAAAATCATCAGAGATACGTTTATGTGGGTTTTGTAGTGTTTTTCATGCTGATTAAAAAAAAAAATTAGTTCTCTATACCACAGTGTGCGCCTGTCTGACTTCCCACTCAAAATATTGAAAAGTTACTTGATTGGTGCCTGCGATTTAATAAAAAACAGCATGCAAGTCTATTGCAAATCTAATATTACTCATAATTCAAAAAGTTGATGTGACTGAAAAAAACTGAAAGCACATCTGAAATCAGCATGAAAAACTGGTTTGAAAAGTGTGTTGTGGTTTCTGATGATAACAATTTTTTTTTTTTGTTGACCTGTGTTATAGACTGTAGTCTTTCTTGTTATAATTTTTAGCCCCACACCCTGGTCATCTATGGTCAGGACTTCAGTGAGCAGGGATTGTTTGGGTGGTGGATGATTCTCAGCACAGCAGTGACATTGACATGGTAGGGGCATGTTAGTGTGTCCATGTTGCTCAGAGCGTCGTCTCTGTTGTAAGGAATGAACAGGAATGTCTCTCCAGGCCTCTCAGCACCTATTTTCTGTTTTGTGCGATTGCTTAGTGTCATTTCTTTAGTAAAATTAAATGTTCTGTAGAAGACAACAGGGAGTCCATGGTCTGATTTTCATACAATAAGAAAGGGAAGGGACTTGCTAGCATTGTTTGCATAATTACGAGCAGGCTTTACAATTGCCTGCTTGTGCACGCTCTGCATGGTTTAGTTCAGGTGAAGAATTCAGCAAAGCGCATTTGTCGTTACAGCTTGTGTGCACAAGCAATTAAATGAAGTAAACCGAAGCCTTCCAATTCTCAGGCTATTTTACATGAAAATGACCATTCAAAATTGCTAGCACACAACATTTACATATTTTCTGCTTCGGACATGGTCTATACAGATGCCTAGGTAAGGTATAAATAAAGTTATATGCCCCCATATCGTTGTCCAGTAACAACAAACAGACATTCCTCATGCTTAGCATCAGAAGGAACTGATGAACTGCTTTGGCATTCCATGTTTTTTAATAGCAGATAATTCACTGGCCTGCCGTGTTATAGAGCCTGCCAAGCTATTGAACTGTGTACTAGAGAGACAAGGGGATTGGAATAAATAATTAATCCTTTGTTAATTGGCCAAATGAAGCCAGAGTTTTTTTTTGTGCATGTGCAAACTAGGTCACTCACTGTCCTGCCGGTCTGTTCTCACACCTCTGCTGCAGTTGTTTCCTGCAAGAAAAGCTGTATTTACTGTCTGGGTCATTAGATCAAAAGGCCAGTTTTCCAAGTCTGGAAAATGGCTATTGTTGGTCATATAGTTAGGTAATAATGAAATGTGTTTTGATACTGTGTTGACTTAGTAAGCAATGATTCATGGTTCATTATACAAGACATTAAAAATGTATTCATTCTGCTGCATGCATATGTAAACTGTACATTGATGCTTTTGATCTCTCAAAAGTTCTGGGCTGTACTTTTGACAGCAATAGCGATTCATGGCCCTACACTCCAGTTTAATCATGTAAATTTACAATCAGAAGTTTTTTGCCTTTTGGGCTATAGTGGTTCTTGGTATAGCTATGACTGTATTGGCTAGAAAGCATGAAGAAAATTGGCTAAAAAGTATGTATTGGCTATAAAGCATGAAAAAATTTGTTTTTTATTCACTCACGACAATAAAATAAAAATAGTTAGCTTGTGGTCTCTTGGTAAGATTCTGTAACTTCAAAGCAATAATGGGACATTTTAGAACTAAATCACATTTCATAAACTCATCTGTAGTTTTGTTACATTGTGCAGTTGTGTGTAGTGGTAGTGGGAGGTTAGTCTAATAGTCAATGTGACCATTCTGTCATACATGAACACACCACAACACGAACAGCATGAAATTCTTCCTCTGTGTTTAACCTATTCACCAAGTGAAGCAGTGTGTGAGGACAGTGCTTAGAGGTGCTTAGCAGTCTTGGGAATTGAACCCACAGCTTCCTTATTACAAGGCAAACACCCTAACCACTAGGCCACCAGCTGCCTGTAGTGAGGCCCCCTTTGTCCATAGTGAGTGTTGCTGTGGTCCCCTTTGTATCTGTTTGCACCCCTGTCATCCCCTTCTCACACCCCCAGCTAGAACCAAGCATACCCTTGTTCATTTTGGTAGCTTCCTTGGCAGCTATTGCCTAGCTTCTCACACAAGTCCCAGTCACAAGCCACTCTTGACGGTACGGATAATTCTTTAAGTGGGCACTTGATGGCCATCTATCTTTTTTAAACAGGTACCATTAAATTAGATCCAGCAGATTTAATAATCTAAGAGAATTGAGAATGACTACGCAGAGCACACCTCTACAGACACACCTTACAGCACACCTCACGGATGCTTAAACAGAGTGGGATCTGGGGAATTTTGAGGCCAAGGAAAGTGACAAAGGCACCCAGCCATTCACATGATGTAAAGAATAACGTGATTCATTGAACCAGACCAGTTTCTTCCATTGTTCCATGGTCCAGTTCAGATGCTTATTTTATGTGCTTTTGGTGATGGACAGAGATCAGCCTTGACACTCTGACCGGTTTGTGGCTACATAACCCCATACACAGGAAGCTGTGATGTACTGTGTGTTCTGACAACTTTCTATCATATCCAGCATTAACGTTTTTGTCATTGTGTGCTACAGTCGCTCTTGTGTGTGCATCAGTGAGCCTTGGTGGCCCATGACCCTTTCACCACTTCACCGGTTGTCCTGTCTTGGAACACTTTTGGTAGGTTCTAACCACTGCATACTTAGAACACAAAACCTGTTGAGTTGGAGATGCTCCGAATGTTTAGCCATCAGTTTGGCTCTTCTTAAAGTCGTTCACATCCTTACACCTTTTCCTGCTGTCAATACACCAACTTTAAGAACTGACTGTTCACTGGCTGCGGGATGAATGCCACCACTTGACAGGTACTACTGTAAGGTCCCAGTAAAGTAATGAGATAATCAATATTATTAATTTCATCGGCTGAGAATTTTTCCTTTCTTTCACCTACCTTTTCCCATTTTGTGCAAGAACAAAAATTGCATTCAGCTTTTGGACATGCCTCATGGCTTTACATGGTTTGCTTTGGGAAAATGGATTTTAACAAAGCTTGTCATTAAAGTAGTTATTAATGGCTATTGTAAGTATTTAAACAGTATGTTATGTGTGCTTCTTTAATAAAGTGAATTTTAAAACAGGGGGCACACAGAGTGGATCCAGATATCATGGGACACAAGATCATAATAAGACACACATCACAGACCCCAAATGAGAAAGTGTGAGCTTAAAAATGACTTAATTAAATAGAAAAAACTTCATTAATAAAAGAAACTGCTAATATTGCAACACGGAATATATGTATTTAAGTCCCCTACAAGCTGATGGACAGTAATAACTGAATCCAGCCTATTGAAATTAGGTGGATCAGTCCAACCCGGTTTAGTGGGAGTGCACATTAAGAAATAATAGAAATACATTAACAAAATCAAGACAGTGATCCAGTGCTTTAATCCTCTCCACATGATTCACCTGAACACACACACAGTTTAAGGTCATAGACCCATAGAAGTCTCATGTTGCCAAAACCACGCTGTGCCAAAATAACAATAATGATTAAATAAGGAAAAGCCGCTTTGAGACTGAGGATGCGTTTAAGCTTAATTAGCAGAGGGACCTGTATAATTAAGTCGTCTTTAATTAGGACTAAACTATTAGGGGTTGAAAAGGAAAAAAAGAAAGCAATAAAGGGGTGGAATTTTCTTTGAATCTGTTTGACAGATAGACCCTAATGCAGGTGACTCATTTCATATGACTCTGTATTATCCATTTTTTATGTGGTTACTGGCTGCATAATTATTATATGATGGTAATTATAAAACTAGCTGGTCTGTGAAAGCTAATGTAATCCATTCCCGTCCTGGTAGTGAGTCCTGGTAAGAGAGAGAGAGAGAGAGAGAGAGAGAGAGAGAGAGAGAGAGAGAGAGAGACTTCCTTTGCTATTTCAGTAATAGATTTTTTTACTCTGTTTTTTGCTCATAGTTAAGTCTTAATCCTCAGTTCTCACTTTTACTTGTATTTGTTTTCCCTCCTACAACCCTTCCTCCCTCTCTTGTTGGTGTCTTTCTATTAGGTCCAGCTGAGCTAATAATGAAAGCACAGCAGGTGTACAGTTGGGTGAAAGGTGTTGGGGCTGATTAAATTACACTGACGACACAGAGTCATTATATACTGCATGCTGACTGTACCAGTATAGTAAAAACATGCCTTCTCCCTATCAAAATGAAATAGCTCGCTGTGTGTTGTCAGTATATTTAAGCAGTGGATCACGAGAGGGGGTTCATTATTCCGAACAACATCACGGCTGTTTTATTCGTAGCACAAGCTGACAGGTGGCACAACCTCAACGTGTTTCATTGGTTTTAAACAGCAGTTCAACAAAAAATAAGACAATGTCAAGCAAATGTGCTTTAACCCTTTTCTGCTGGCCCATTCACATTTTGTAACATTTACATCTCAGCTGTCCAGTCATCAATTTTAAATCTGAAAACTGCTATTTGGAGCTGACAACATCAGCTATAGTTTGATACGGTTTGTGGGAAATAATTTTGAATTTTAATGAAAATGTCATGGGAAAAAACTCTGACTCACCCAGAGGAACAGCGGTGCAGAGCTCACCGCCTTTTCACTGTAATTTTATCAAAAGACAGATCCGGACTAAGAATTGAGGTAAGACAGTTTTTAAAAATGTTTATTACTGTGTTGGGTTCATTTTTTTTATTACTATCTGCTAAGACTAATAACATTCTTAATCCTGTTCAGATTTCTTTGCTGGGGTAAAAAATGTATTAATCAATAAAATCCAGTGACATTGTCTTGGAATTCCCCTCAAGTTCACTTGTCAGTTAGCCCTTAGTACCTTACAGTAAGGTGAAGCTTGTCTTTGCTGAATGCAAAGACAGATCAAACAGTTTTGCCATTTATAATTTCGTTTTATTCTGATATCCTCTGTGCATTTTTGGTATTCTATTGTACAGAGTTTGTCCGATTATTAGATTGGTTTTATCTCCTTTTCTTCGCTGCACTGTATATTTATTTGTGACTGTATGTCCAGAAAAATAGAATGATTTAGAGGAATGTTCATTATTCAATACCGCATGTGTCTAATTTATTAAATAATTACATGTAATTAAATGTACTATTTAGAGGAGAATACAACCTGCTGGAGTCCTTGAAGAGGAGGAGGATTGAGTGCCCCACTGAAGAGCATGGCAGGCCTGAATTTCGACAAATATGTTATTCACTATTATATACATATGTGAAATGATAAAAACACTAACAGTGTATATTACTGATTTTTTTTGTTTTGTTTTTTTTAGTGTGGCCCTCCATCATGAAGCAATGAATGATAGTTGGGTCAAAATAACAATTGCTGTATAATAAGTTTCAAAAATAAAACATCAATGACAGTCAAAAGTTGAATGTATAGTTGTGTTTGCTTTCAGTTTCTATTTAATTGATGAGATAACTAAACAGTTTTATGAGTGTACTAGGATGCTGAAGAAAAACAGGTATTACATGAGCATTCTAAAATGCATTATAATAAATCACTCTCATCACTAAAATTCTAGTTATTAGTTACGGTTAGTTATTAACCTTTGAACAGTAGATTATACTTTAACTTTGGTTTTTCTTCTAAATAGTTTAAAAATGTTACATTTTTCATCCACTATAAGATTTTCTCTATATTGTACAGAAATAGGTTTGAAATTTGAGATTTAAAGAAAGAAGTGATATTTGGACGTGTTGGGGTTATCAGATTTTTAAAAAGACTGTTCAATACTGGACTTAAATCACCACCCAAACTTAAATGAGTTTAAAGAATAGATTCTCCTGGTTAAAATCATGTAATTATGTTGTATTTGCTATGCATCGTGCAACAAGACTTTTTTGTGTCAGCATGCATTAGTGCCAATAAACTGAATATTCCGCTCAAGCAAGCAAGGGTTAACATTAGTCATTACATCCTCTATCCATTATCCACGATCCATCTGCAATGGAAAATGCTCTAGGGAATTTCCAGAATGAGCACACTTCATACAAAATTTGTGGCCTCTACTGTATTTGTGTACTTCTTCATTTTTAACTTTTTATTTTTAAATGATCACTCCCTCTCTTGTTCTATTGCTTAACTGACAATTTGCTTCCATATCTGATGTCAGTCTTTAATAATCAGACATTTCAGTTTTTAGGCATTTTGTCTTCTTACCTCATACCCACCCCCAGTCGTTTTCCATCTGTGATCCTATCATTATGTCGGCCCCCCATGAAGATCCTTACCCTGATTTCTCTCTTCTTTCTTCTTTTTCCCTGCTCTCTCCAGCGGCAGATGGGGTTCCAGTACAGAAGGATGGGGAACAGGTAAGCCTGACACAAATAACACAGTTCCTCTAAACCAGCCATATCTCTCAACAGCCCTGTCCCACAGAACTAAACCCTGCTCAGTGTAGCATCATGGTCCAAGTCAGAGGCCAATAGGTTTCCTTTTATAGGAAGAGACTGCTTCTGTTAAGGAAATATGCCATTTGTCATCTGTGGCTGTTTTGAAAAAAGATCACATTAAATGCCCCTCGTAGCATGTTAGTATATTATGCTTCATAAAGTCACAGTGCTGCTCCGGTTAGAGCTGGCCGGTAGTGTGGCTGCTACAGTAGTTCCTGTAGTTTTATTTCTGGCCACAATGCTAATGCTTCATGCCTTTATGTGCTCTGATCTTAGATGTTCCAGAACTAATGCTAACTAAGTGATTTAAATAGAGCGAGATTAAAACCTGTTTCTGAATCTATTATGAAGATCAGACTGTGATTTAAAATGGTAGTGGATTCTCATTGTGGCATAAGCATCATCATTGCTACATCACATCACAGTCATTCCTCTCTGTTTCTTTCTTTTTCTCCATTGTTCGAGAGCTGCACTTTAAAATATTGCAAATACGGCTGAACTATGAAGAGATGCATGCACGTGCACTGGGAACACACACACATACACACACTAGCATTTGTAGGTAAGCACTGTTTCATAGAGGCTAGTCTCTTCTCTGAAATGCGCAGAGTTGATGGAAGCACACCTAACGGCATTTTTTTCTAGATAAAGCCTTATCGGAGAAATGACATATTCCTCTGTCAGTGCCGGGCCTGTCTCACTTACACCCTCCCCAAAATTCCGCAAAAAATCATCCTGAAACAAAACACTTACCCTTAGGCTAATGGTTGTTCACAGTGTATTTGTGGGGGGAATCAACAGATGCAAGATTATCTTGAACAACTAACTGGCAGAGACAAATGGGGCATTTAAAGATAATGAGGAACTGCTTTCTGCAATTCATATAATCATAAAAAGGGACTTTGTAAGAGTGCATCAGCACTCCATCTAAAATCCCCTGCTGTTTAAAAAATGATGTGTAGATGAAGTATAAGCTCCTACAGACATCAAAGGCAATTCTCTAACTGTATCTTCAGTCATATACCAAGACATATACCCATGTATTGATATATGTAGTTACATTTTTTGATAATCTACACTAGCAAGTTTGGAATCAATGTTTTCAGTCATATAAAAGCAGTCACATAAATGGACATAATACTACTATACTAGTCTTCAGTCTTAGTATAATTACAAATAATTGGTAGAAATAAGATATTTGAGATGTGAGTAGGAATGATGAACAGATCTGTAGATTACTCTGCAGGTAACTGTTTGAAGTCATAATAAAATGAATGTCCATATATTTCAAGAGTGACAATCACATCTCTAGATAGATAACAATAATTCCTACATATGTAGACAGTAACAGTTTACTATTCATCTGTGAATTTTCTTGTTGTTGTGAAATGTGGACTAAGAGATCTAAAATGACATATTGCTGTCTAATTTAGAGTATTTTAATCTGCATTGTTTAAGATGTTATTGTATTTAAAATAGTCTTTAATAATACAAACAATAGTGCAAGCGCTGTTGTGAAATGACTTCGGCGTATGCACACACTCATACACCATGTTTCTGTCGGCAATCAGTGTTTCCTTCATATGCGTAAAGGCATTTCCAGCAATAGCTGCTTAAATAGCGGACTTAATCGAAAAGTATGGGTGAAAGGTATGGGCCTGGGTGAGTGTCTGCACTTTAGTCATAATTACATAACTTATAATAATCATTCATATGAATTTATAGTAGTGATTTAATAATTGAATAACAACATAATACATAATTGAATAATTACAACAGATTAATAGGGGTAGCGTTCCAGGGGTTAATGTCTCATGTCTAAAACTACAACCCTAAAGTTTTTTTCTCCCTTCATGACAAACAACACCAGTCTTGTCTTGGAAGGCATGCAACATTATACGAGAGTGTGAATATTTAATATCACACTGACACAGTTCTCATAAAATCAAAAATCTGTATTACTCGAGTGCCAAAATGGCAATTGCAGCCACACTTTGACAGAGAGGGAGCAAACAACAGGAGACGGCATTCCCCTTTAATCAGATACACAAAGGCTGTGGACCATGCCTGGCCAACCTTCAGAACTGGCTCAGGCAGCCCAGCCCTCTGTGGGCAGGCCGAGGGAGGTAAACAGTGAACACTCTGATTTGGGCTTTGCCTGCTGAACAACTTGAGAGATGGATTCTGCAGTCTGCACAAAGCAGACCAAAAACCCACAGCTTGAAATATGGTTTCAACATTCAAGATTCATTATTTGTCACCCACATAGTTCTACAAGTACAACATGTAGTGAAATGTGCCCCTGAGTCTCCATGAGAATGAGTAGTATGGATTATGTGTCCACACCTGGTTCTGGTGTTTGGGTCTCTATGTGGGTCTCTCTCATCGCCCGTCAGGGCCGACCAGCAGCTGTGACTGAGCAGCATGAGCTGCATGGTTGCATTGACAGCGATGACTGCTCATTGCCTCAGGCAGCCATAACTTGTCTGCGGTCCTGCAGATGTGTTTCAGTATCCAGCAGAGCAGTGGCTCTGTGGAGCAGAAACAACATGCACAGATCTGCAGAGCACAATACATCAGACGGCTCTGTAGAGCTCAGTAAAAATACGAGTTTAGCACTGCTGTTGCAGATCTCTGAACATAGATTCTGTAGGGCTGTCATAATTAATCAAGTAAACTGCGCCACTCCCTTTAAAAAAAAACAGCTAAAATCCACCCTCTCAGTGAGCCAGCAGTGATGAGATGGGAATTTTCTTAATAATGTGTTTTTAAAATACATTTTCCTAATATATAAAGGCTTATGAGTAAAGTATGCTGGAATCTTTGAAAGGTTATGGTTTCTTATTGCTCTATTAAATATATTATTATTGTTGTTGCTTTTTTTTTTTACTTGATTTCACATCAAAATGGCTAGTTGATCACATGATTGATACTAGGTGACTGTGACAGCCATATTCTGTATCTTTACCCAAGGCATGAACCAAAATTGGGCCACTGATGATATCCGACATTTTGCTTGTACATATTTGCAGATGTCGATACAAAAATGTGTATAAAAAGTCGAAATTGGATTGATCTGGATTAACATTATGGAAAAATACAGCATTTATTTCTTTAGAGTCACAAATGCTGTAAAATAAATAAAATGCAGGCATTTTAGCAAAGCAATCCATCTGTGCAATGCTGATATTTTTATAATGTAAAACCAACACAGACTGGATGTCTTGTCTGTTAGATGCTGTGCAAGCTTTGTTGTTGTGAGCAGAGTATCTCAACAACAACCCTGAGTGTGTGTGCAGTGGAGACTGGCTTTCTCACAGCACAGCTTCATTTGTTAGTCTGTCTGTCCTGTGTGTATCTGTCTGTCTGCCTGGGCAATGGGCTTAAAGGCACATGCAAGCTAATTAACAGCTTTTCCTACTGTTGTTTAAGCAAAAAAAACCCTGCAAATAAATTAGCTAGGGCAACTGAGGCAGTCATTTACCGTAAACCATCTGAGTATAATGGTTCCACTGTGTAGTTTTTCATAATATACGTTCATTTCCTCCAGGAACAGCTTTAATTGCTGCCTGTATGTTTGTCTGTCTGGGCTGAAACCTTTTGCATTTTGCCTATAAACCTCACTTGGACTTATTTGTAATAAACAGCACACAGACAACTGTAAGAAAGGCACTGCATAAAAGGGAGACTCATTAGAGTGCAGCATATTTCCAACATTATAAAAAATGGATTCCCAATTTAATTACTTCCTCTCCTCTTCTGGGCTGGCCTGTGTTACTCCTCTTCCTTTTCTCTCTTGAACAAAGATTCCCTCTCTTCTCCTTTCTTCTATTTCTCCTTCTACTTTGCATGTTTTTAAACCTGCCTTCTTCTGTCACAATCCCTCTCCCTCCTGTCTCCTTCTCCTTTCTATTGCTGCCATTCTTGCTGTTTTCTCCTTTTCTCCTCTTTCTCAATTCCTCTCTCTACCCATTACACTTCCTCTCTCGCTCTTGCTCTCTTTTTCTCTCTTTCTTTCTCTCTCTCTCCATTTCTCTCTCTTTCTCTCTCCCTCTCTCTCCTTTTCTCTTTCTCTCTCTCTCTCTCTCTCTCTCTCTCTCTCTCAGCATGGCCGAACAGACTTTTCATGGGATGGAATCAATGTAAGTGTTGCGATTATCATTCCCTCAAGTTCCCCTCCTTTTTCGTCAAATTCACCTTTAAACAGCTTTATACTTTCCCTTCACTCCCCATTTCCTTGCCCTGTTGCCTCACTCTTTAAAATGTCCTCGCAGTGACTTGTTGGCGCGATGCAGTAGCTAGATCTGCTCACCAAAAGAAAAAACTACACTTCCCAAAATGCAAGAGGACAGACACTGAACAGCAGGCTGTTGGGAAATGCAGTGTCTCACACCCATGTGAAACTAAAGTGCTAACTCTGTATCTTCCCCCACTTCTCCCATCACTTCTGTCCTCTTCATCCCTCCAAATAACCATAAAATTTCACCACACTATTTCCCTGTCCTCTGCACTGCTGTTGCACTACCTGCTCCCTCACTGTTCCTCTTCTGCACCCCCGTTCCTTTTTTGCTGCCCACCCATCCCTTCTTTTCTTCCTCTCTTGGCTCTCTTTCTTCCCCTCCAGCTCTCCATGGAGGACACAACCTCCATCTTGCCTCGGCTAAAGAAGCGGAATTCCAACGCCTACAGCATTGGCGCTCTGGCTAAGTCCTCTCTGTCAGGTGTGTCAGGTGTGTGTCTGTCCTGTGAACTGGTAATTGACCCCATGTTGGCTCCAGTCTGAGTGGGTGGAGATGGAGCCAGCATGGCCCCTTGTGGGTGCCCTTTTCACTCCCTTGTTTCCATTTACAGTGCTCACCAATGACTTCTCAAGTCATTGGCGCAACATCAGTTATCAGAAATCTGTTCTGAGAGAGAAATGCACTCACCCGCAACACATTTCTCATACAGTTCATCATTCTGGGAGTGGCAGTGGATGGGAGGTGCAGTTTTTTTTTGTATGTGAAGTACTTTGTGGAGTGTAGCGTGAAGATCAGTCAGTGTTTTGTGCTGTATTAGTGTCTCTGTCTCTCAGATTTATCACATCTGTGTCCTTGTAAAACTGTAATGTGCAGTGAAGTGCAGTGCAGTGTTAAATTCTTCCTGAAATTTCTTTACAAAGCCACTTCTTGACATTTAATTTGTTATCATCATTTCATTCGACATCACTGAAGGTGAGGTCACTGGGCCTACTTACATCAGGCCTAGGGTAGAAAGGTGCATTAACACCTCAAACAAATTCATTAGACCATTAGACTCCTCTTAATGCTATGTAAATTGTTACATATAGGTTGCTCTTTAGTAAGCCAGCAGTCATTTAAAGCCTGGGTCCAGCCTATCATAAGTAAGTGTGTTAAATAAGGCTAAGTGAATAAAAGACGGCAGGAGAGCCCCTAATGCTGTGTAGAGAAAGAGTAATCATTTCAACAAGCCAGAGTGTCATTCCTCAGACTGCATCCTTATCTTCCTCCAATTAACCTCCAACCTTCACCTCTATCTACCTCTGTCGCAGACATAACCACTTCCTCCCCCTAGTTAATTTGTGCACATTCTCATAACAGCTCTACATTCACCTAATTAATTTAAGGCCTCCATTCACACCAACTCATTTGTATGTGTCACATCCATGCAGCTCCTGGGCATGTGTTATTTGCAACTGATCTTCCTCTAAATCCTACCAACATCCTTTCTTCCTCCTTCACTCTCCGTTCTATTCTTTTCTTCTAATTGCTTCTCTTTCCCTCATTTCCTTTCTATTCCTTCTCCTCATTCCATCTTTCCACCCCAGGAGTGACCAGGTCCATGAAGGATAAGGTGACAAAGCCAACTGCCATGGCACAGGGTCGAGTGGCCCACATGATCGAGTGGCAGAACTGGGGCATGCAGACGGTGGGAGCAGGGGGCTCCAGTGGTGGCCGAACCTCCACCCTCCACCTCCAGCAAGAACGCAAGCTGGAGAATGATGCCTACTGCGACCTCAGTGATGGAGAGAAGGAGGCACGCTTCGCTGCAGGTAAAGAAAGAGATGGAGCGATAGACAGAGAGAGGGAAAGAAAGAGAGAGGTATGAGACAGAAGGTCTGAAATTTGGTGTATGAGAGTAGTCCTGAATTATACATGGAGTACCTGTCAAGACAGCTACTTTCTGGGGTGATGTTTTTTTTTTGCTATGTTCCACATTTTTAAATAAAAACCATGAAATGACACGTATGAAAGAATGCAGTGACCAAAAAAGAGATTATAGATTTTTTTTTCACATCAAAAATCTAACATTTCAGCTTCTCCATAGAAGCCTCACCTTTTCTTTTATGCAGCACATTCTTGGCATTCTTCCAAACAGCTTCAGGGGAGATTTTCAAACTGTGTTGAAGAAGTCTGGCAAAAATAGAACTAAAAATACTTTACAATTCAAAACACAAAATAGGGAAAAACAATGTGTGCATAGGCATAAACTTTCACACTGATACCTGTCTTAGAAAATAATTTCCAGCAGTGAAACAAATGTCTTTGGATTAAAATATTTACATTCATTACCAGTTTGATAATAGTAGGCATATTATCACACAGGAGGCAAAAATTCAGTAAAATCAAGCTTCTCTATCTTAAAGCCATGTATTCACTCTATGTTCTGTTTCTGACCAGGACGAAATGATTTTCCATTTGTGAACAAAAATGGTTATCTAATCTAATCACATGAGCTCTTGCAGTTTCAAATAAGCAATCAGCTGTTATCTCACACTGCATCAGGTGTTACTACCACCACATTCTTAACACCCTTATTCTTGATGTGCAGCTTACACGAATGGTGTAAATAAGGTTGAATGGATGATAATATGCTATTTGTGGTGATGGGGATGGTGGGAATACGGCAGCGCTGTGCAGAGCTATCTCTTATTCATAATGTTGTCTCTCAACTGATGTGTTTTTGTCCTTATTATTTAAGCTTGAGGCTTGAGGTAATGCGATCCTGCCCCATATTGATACTGCAGGGTGGAAGGAGCTATATGGTGAGGTGTGCTGGGGAAATGACCAGTTGATGAATTATGTAAATGCAAAAAAAAAAAGAAAACAAGAAAATACAAAACACGCCTGCACTGGTATGCATCATTGGTGTTGACTCTGCTATCACATTGTTCTGTGACCAGCAAAAATGAGATGAAAACACTTGATCTACACACAAAGGACAAGTAGCCCAATAAAGCAATAACATGCATGAGGATAATATGTTATTGGGATTGTTCTGAAAAGCTGAAAAAACAAAGCATAATTCAGTCAAGTATAAAATAAAAATGCAAATTTATGCCAAAATATTCTACAACATCTGGTAGGGAAATTGGAGCCTTCGAGTGCTTTCACTCTTTTTGATTTCGCTCACCTCTGTCTCTTTGCTGTAAAAGGGGTTCTGCAGCAGTTTGCAATTTCTGAGGCCACTCTCCTAGCCTGGAACTCCACAGATGGGGAGAGCATGAGTGCGGGCTCCAACCAAGGCAGTGTCGCCCACCTGAGCGAAGCCAATCAGGAGAGCATCACCAGTCGAGGTACATGACTTAAACAACCAGAATGCACGGAATTTAAGCACGCAATTACAAAATTACTACTGTCTTTCTCACCCTAATATCACTTGCCAGAGCTATAGCACACAGTCTATAGGGGTATAGCAATTTACAAAATGTCTTTTCTAATTCAATACATAACTGTTACAAGTCAGTTCAATACACATTTTCTGTTACAGTAAAATAGGAGTGGCTGAATGTGTGTCTCACATTATTCTGTTAATGTTTCATTTACAGTTTATTAAAGCATTTTAAAAGAATAAAATGTTTGAAACAAAAGGTGTGTTATATCGTTTCCTGATCTAACACCAGTGCTTGAAGTGGGCTGGAACGCAGCGGAACGCAGTTCCGGAACTTCTGTATTTTCGTCTTTTGGGTTCCGCCACTTTTTTCTGCGTTACGGTACTTACTGAAACTGATCCGACGCAGCGACAGTGGCCCGAGTTCCTGCACTTATCCCACTTCAAGCACTGTCTAACTCTCTAACCATAAGGTAAAAGTATAATCCCAAAATAACACACTAGCTGCAAGTTAACATGTGAGTCACAATACAGTGATATGATACCATGAAGACCTAATGATGCACTGTAATGATGTATGCAAGCAAATGAAGATGAAGTAAAAATGGGAATTCCAGTAAGGCCTGATAAAGTTTTGCAAATAATACATTGTCTGAAATCAGATACAGACCCTAATACATATTCATTGACACATTTAGAGAGAACTAATTGAACATGTCTTGTCTTTTCTGTACTGAGATGCTTTCACTTTTTAATTTTTACATTATTCAGGCATAGAGATTTATTTGAGAGTGAGATGATTGTAAAAGAACACATTGGTAGCATTTTGGAGGGTGCCGAAGGGTGACCATCCTCCACTTGATCTGAAATTCAGCGTACACTGGTGCTTGAATAAATGAGTAACAAAAGGTCAGGGATCTATGACTCTCTAAAGGATTGAGTACAACTGAAAACAACCCTGAGCATTTCACAGAATACCCTCTAGAACACAGGGCATAGATAAGAAGACAAGTGTTATATGCACAATTGTTATAATCTTACTTATGTTGTTACCTTCATAATGTGTAGTGCACAAACAAATGAGCAACAAGTAAACTTGCTTTGGAAATTTCCAGCAGGATAAAATTAGAAGACAAAATACTTACCTGTCTAAAACATAAGTCATGAGCCATATTTGCCAAAGCATTTAATTTTTATTTTATTTTTAAGATGAATAGAAATTTGGAGAGAGAGAGAGAGAAAGAGAGAGACAGAGCGAGAGAGAGTGAGAGAGTGAGAGAGAGAGAGAGAGAGAGAGAGAGAGAGTTATAGACAGGACACAGAGGAGTGAAAAAGCACTGCTCATCTGGCAGTGTGTGTTTGAGCAGGCGTTACACTGCATTACAAGAGCCATTTTCCTCAGCAAATAAAGAATCTCATTTCTGGCCTGCCTGGGGGGTGAGCGAGTCGAACGCTCATTGTACATTCAGAACGACGACTGCAGGAGATTGGAGGAGGAATCGGAGATTTGAACTACAGAAATAGTATGTTCCAATATCACTATTCAGTGTTATATTCAACAATAGGCTCAAATTGATCTTGTTTTCATAGCAGGGTGGAAGCATGAGCAGTTGGGAAGTTTGACTGGCATTATGCTTAAATGCGGAGTGACTGAGGCACTTCCAGTGTTTAGTCTCAGAAGACTTTGCTGTTTGTTGATATTCATATTGGTGTTCTCCCTTTTGTTTTATCTCATGAGTGTCTTTGAAAGTTTTTAAATTTTAAGCCCTAAGAGCATCTCCAGAAGAATAAGCTGAAAGCTGTGTGTTGTTAGTAAAACTAAGCCTGCAGTAACATGATGAAATGCCTATGAAACATATCCACAGCAACAGTGCCCCCTCAAACATTATATCAGAATGATACATGGTCAAACATAGCTCTGTGGTGGACTCACTGTCAGAACTGATAATTGACAAATGCACTAAGAAACAAAGGTCTATTTTAACGATGTGATCACAGTCAATTGCACTGCCTGTTGTCACTCTGACTAATATCAAACTTCTCTGATGCTGTGTATGCTAAATTGTGGAGCTGTTATGAAAAAAGGCTGTCTTTTGTTTCTTTCTCTCTTAGATCAGATATTGCACCACTCTTCTGCAGAGGTATGGCCTCACACATACGTCTCCCAAGGCCTCTACTGCCTCTCCTCTTCAGATGCCTGGGAGCCAATCAGCAATGAGCAGTCGGGCGTGGCCTCCCCTGCCGCCGGCTCCTACGTCTTAGCAGGTGGGACTTCATGTGAGGGTGGCTTCGATGGAAATGCTGCGGCGCACTACCTGTCCCAGCAGCAGCAGCAGCAACAGTTCAGCCTCCAGCAGAACCAGTTACAACAGATACAGCAACTGCAGCAGATACAGCAATACCAACAACAACAGATCCTGCACTATCAGCAACAGCAACAGGTGAGGCATCCTGCCAGCAGTAACTGGAACTGGACAGTGATGGCAAGTGAAGAGTCAAAAAAGAGCCAAACCTTCAGTTCTCATTCAGATTCATTAAAGAATCAGTAGTCCCGTTAAAGGCTCTTATAAAAAGATGCCTTAATGGTTCTCGAATTGGACACTAGCAAAAAAAAATACCTTTTAATTAATGCTAATATTATTTTGAGTTTTTTTTTTCTCAAAGAGTTCTTCTACAGCCCACACATAAGCATATCTACAGAACCACCCATTTCTATGAAGAAGTTCTTTTTCGGAGAATAAAAGTGGTCATTCTATTGCATCAGAATCCTTTTTATTGTCCTTATAGTTTTATTGTCCTTAGAGTGTAGTTGTTACATTACGTATTTTTCCTCCCTTACCAGATATTGGAACAGAGACTACACAGCGCCACTCAGTCTTTACAAGCCACCCCCAACAGCACCATCCACAGTCTACCTCCTCTCACTCATCCACCACTGGTGGACCTGTGGGGGCCAGGGCATGCAGAGGCCTATCAGGCCGACGTGGGTGGTTACATAACTGAGGGAAGTTTAACGGCCCCCTCGGAGGACATGGGAACAGAACACTCACCTTTACTGGAGGCTCAGGAGGAGGATCAGGTCAAGGTGAGGTCATGGAGGTTTTAATTAGTCACACTGAACCTGAATGTAAGTGCAACTGACCAGGATTTACTGCTGACAATTTACCAGCCACAGCTGTCAGAACTAATTTCTGAGACAAGGCTGTTAATCTTTATTGTGCTAAGAGAACATGGATTTGAAAGCTTTGGGAGAAACAGAGTGCGCAGTCAGAAACCAAACACACACAAATACATGAAGACTAATTGATTATTTTTTTCTCTCTCGCCTCAGGAGGAGGAGGTAACGTTATGCATGGAACCAGAACCAGTGACTTTAATTCCTTCCCCAGCTGCACAGAGAGAGGAAGTGACCGCAACAGGAGGAAGCAGTCCAGGACAGGCCCCAGGGGAGCCAATCACAGAGTGGAAACCTTCTGATGTCACGCCGTCTGTTAATGAAACGCTGGAGGAAAAAGAGGAGGAGTCAGAATCCTCATCGGTCAGTGCCACGGCAACCAAATGAGTGTTAGGAGCAAGACAGAGACTAATTTTGATGGACGTTTAATGCTACATAATCAACTGTTTGAATTAATATGTCACTCTTCAGGAATCAACACCTTTGTGATGGAACTTATGTGACTTCAAATACAAAAAGGAAAAAAATAGACTGTTTTTTAAGGAAGCCTTATACGTCTGAAGAGGAGAACAAGATGAGTAAGAATGAGAGAGGAAAAAAGATATCCACAAAAGATTCAGAGGGATGAGTGAAATACAGACAGAAAATGTGGTTAAATACATGCATGCTACTTACATGAATGGTACATATCACTATGAACAAACCATAATCACCAGTTATAACAAAACATCAAATCACATTGGGTCCATCTAGAACATAAAATTATTACATTTGTAATAAACTAAAACATTAACACGCATATAATATACTTGTAAATTGTAACAACTCATCTTTGAGATAACACCTCTTTTATCCAACCAGCTGTCGTGTTTACGATTCAGTCTCATACCAGAGAAAAACTAAAATAACTAACTAATTCAGCATCGTTTTATGGAATGAACTTGAACAACCGCGGAATAAAGAAAATCTCTTTTCCCTCCTAAGTGGGCTATTTGCCACTTTAAATTCTTATATGCACTTACACGCACACATACACACACATGCAAGGCCTCTCCTAATTCTATGTTACCAATACTACAATACTGTATACTTCCAGAGTACATTATACTACCCCTGGTAACGTTTGCACATTGGCTCCTTTGAACCAACCGAAAAGCCACAAAATTTCATAAATGCTTTCCGTTCTAAAACCACGCATTAACCTTTACCTCCATTAATTTAGTTGTGTCTTTACACAGTTATTTGTTAAAATATAAACGGAAAATATTAGCCCATCACTTGGAGCTATCCACTTGATGGAATCCAACCAGTTCTATGAGCAGGACCAAATGCCAGCAGTGTTGTTTGATCCAGATCAAAAGTTAATTTGAATGTTATTTCTGACATGCATGTCAAAAGTTAAGTGCTACATCCTTACAGCCTCATAACAAGGTGCAATTGCACTTGTTTCACATACAGCTGTTGTCAGTTCTGTACAGGAAATGATCACAGGACCACTCAAAGTGAAGGCCTGGGTCACATGTATTACAATGTTATGAACATTTCAGGGAAGACTGTGAGCTATAGATTTGATCAATCATCCATCAGTTTAAGAAATATTGGTAAGTGAGCACACACCATAAAATACAAAAACATACAATCAAATGCACACACACACATAAACACACACACACACACACACACACACACACACACACCCACACACACACCCACACACGCATACAGAGTTCTGTGCTGTAGTGGATTGTATCATAGTGTGCCCTTCTCTGTGTGTCCCCTTTGGCATGCATGCTATTTGTCACTGTACTATGGAGTCCTATACAGCACTGTATAGATAATTGCACTGGACATTAATAATCTGAGCTGGGCACTGACATGAACTCTCAGAGTTCGTTGAGGTGTAGGGCTTTGATTGGTCGACGGATTAAGAGTTGCACAGGCTTTGCGTACTCTTTGCACTCTCACTGGTTGGATAAGTAAACAGATGAGAACAGATGCCTTCTGGACTTTATCATCACCCTGAGAGGGAGAAAGAAACTACATTTGCCAGAATGCACTTTTACAAGAGGACAAAGGCTGATTTTTTCCCCTTTGGTTCTGTCACAAATTTGGTTCATATGACATGTTGAACAAAATGATCTTTCAGCAGCCTGATATATCTGAATGGATCACAGTATGTCTTGGCAAGCACATGTATGAGTGAGATGGATTTAAAATGCTGCATTACTGGGAAAAAAAGAATATATTCAGTCACAGGCTTAAGCTGGATTACCAAGGCCTTGTCAGATACATACTGTTGAATACTGTTAACACTCTTCAGGATCATAACTCAAGTTCTTGTCCTTATTTTTATACTTTGACGTGTCTTCATTTCTTCTAGGCTACTCTTTTTATTCTTTTTGCTGGTGGACATTTTAAATCTGCTTTACAAAAACAGGCAGGAGAAGACAGGACAGGGATCAGCATGTGTAATATAATTAATAGAAACATTGGAATATCCAATGGAAGAATTAGGCGCCAGAATACATGGGTGGGAAACGTGGGAAGTGACCTCACATAGAACTCAGGCCAATCAGAACTGAACTGGTCTCTTCCTGTGGTCATTGGTTACCACAGCTGCCGTGGCTGGACAGACTCTGTGTTGAGTGCGTGATCCTTTCCAGGTGAAAGTGACCTGAGCCGGAACGTGATGTATCCCAAAGCAGAACTGGCCGTCTAATGTAGAGACACAGAGGTTTTCTCCACCACTCATTGTTGTGATGCTGTGCATGATTCACCAAGGATGAAAACCACCAGGACGGCTGGTAATCCTGGAAGTTCGTTTCTTCAGAGAACACCTCACCTTTTGACGATTGTGTGCAAGCCGAATACAATAAGATCAAAATGAGGTTTCTTGACTTGAATGACTTTTATTTATTGATTGATTATTTATGCAATGTTGGGACAATGTTTATTTTTCTACTGAATTGTGAGCACTCTCCCATGTACAGAATGGGACACATGTCGTTTTGCTGAGCTTCTGCAAAAGGCATCAAGACTGGAAACAGTGGAAGGTTTGAATTTGAATGTGTGCATATGTATGGGTGCTTGTGCATCCTTTCAGCAATTCACTCAAGCTTCTGTTCTCAAAGGATTCACTGTAGTGTCTTTTAAACATCACTCATAGCCCTTTCATAGTTATTTATCTTATGTAAGGAGTTTACAATGTGCACATATGAAACCGATCTTTTATGTTTCTTATGAGTGTCACAGATGTGACATCCAGCATTTCTGAAGCTCATATTCATAGCTGGTTGTAGCTCTGATGAAGAGCTGAGCTGCCACTGCTTTTTGTCCAGTCTTAATGCCAGGCTGAAGGGCACAGTAAAGGATATATGCTCATTTATTTATTTAAAAATGATTTGGGGGAGAACTTTAACTTTGCAGCCTGTATAGTACATATCTTTTAGTGATTTAGGCACGTTTGGTTGAAATGACATCACTCTGTATGAGTGCAGTGGCTCTGGTTTACGACTGGTTTGTTAGCTCTAGATTCACCGCAGTTGCGTTCTATGATCATCTTTGTATTACTGAGAAACAAAGTGTTTTAATCCCATAGACTGATGCAATATTGTGCAAAATAGAACACTATATGGCCCACACTAGTCTGGCAAAACTTGGGAAAAACAAAACTTAGTAGAAATGGTAAGCACAAATTTTTGGCTTTCCTTGTCCAGATATGCACCTCAGTGTCAAGGCTGATTGCATTCCAGTTTATTCATTTCATATCAGTTTCAGTTTAGCCTTTAAAGCCTACATGTGTAACAATGATCCTATCAGTCACCAGTTTTTCACAGATCAAAGTTCATCATCTAAAGATGACAGTGTTAGGAGTCAAACGTTTCAGACATACATCTGAGGGCTATTTAAACCAGCCTATCAAACACAACAGGCCACATCCTTATGAGTAGAAGAGTAATGTCATTTCTGATTAGGCATTTCATTGCTTCATATGTAAGATAAGAAACATGAATGAATAAATGAATAATAAGAAGCCAAATGTATTTTCTTGGATATTATTATTTGTGTTTAATAGTTTTTGAAATGATTTTGAAACCAATTTTTGAATGATTTAAGTTCCATCTTTCGCATTTGGCATGGCTCTGTAAACTTTTCTGTTTTGCCTTTTTTTTCTCTCTCACTCTCTCTGTCCATTTCTAAGCCTCAGTCTCTCTAACCCTGTGTTGTCTTTTTGCTGGAAGAATCAAAACAAAAAGTCATTATCCATGAATTTGTTTCAAAACCTCTGTAAAGGTTCAGACGTTTGTAATAGATGTGATCCAAATATGTTCTATATAGACAAAAGTGAGTGCATTTGGCAATGGACTGATTACAATAAGTGTGAGTGGGAATTTGATCTGTGATGCCTATATCTATGCATGCTTGTCTGGAGGGTCTAATGACATGGTTCTTCCAATGTGCTTTCACCTCCCTCTCCCTCTCTCTTTCTCCCTCTCTCTCTTTCTCTCTCTCGCGCTCTCTTCCTTTTCCTGCACGAGAAAAAACTCCCAAACAGACAAATACCCTCCCCCTTCCTACACCCCTCCCCAAATGACAATAAAGAAAGACAAACAAATAAACAAAGATGAAGTAATGCTATGTTGTGGACATTTTGTTCTGAAATTATTGAGCGTTTGCATTTGATTTGAAAAGACGACAGATCAGTGAGGTACTGAGCTTGTTAACAAAGAAGTGACACAGTAATTACTTCATAACAATCAATCAATCTTTAGCCATAAACAATGCAATAACATAGCCATAATAATATAGCTTCAACCATTATAGAAAACAATTAACAAATCATTCCGGTAATCAATGTGTTTAGCCTGCTGATTAGATCTGAAGTTCAGCATCTGCTACTCAGTAACTGCTAAAAAGTAGTGCAGGTACTGCCGACGGGCCGAGATTAGGCAGAGACACTGCTCAGTCTCCTAAGACACCAGGTGTGGAGTAATTTATCTGCGAATGCAAGGTATCTGTGGAGAAAATCCCAGAATATAGTACTGCACATAACCCACACATAGTACTGCAGCCTACACTTCCATCTGCAAGCCTAAAACTCAGCTCAGGCTGAACTCGACATCGCAGATGATCCCAGAATTGAGTTTGTGGACAAATAAAACAGCAGTCCTAAATAGGCTCATCGTCACTCTCTGTCTCTCTGCTCGTCTCTTTTTCAGGTTCAGGATGGAGGGAAGATAAAGGTATGGAGTAAGAGGAGTGGCTGAGCGGCTGACACTCACTAGGAATCTCTGTATCTTTGCTGTTGTCTATGGTGACTTTGCACTCTTCTTCTTTGGCCTCAGCCACTTTGGACCCTGGGTCATCTATCGCTTCTCTATTTTCTCCCTCGCTCCACACGTCTCTGTTTCGAGTGGGGGAAGAGGGGGCAGAGGGCGAGTGGGTGGGTTTCTTGGCCTTGCGGCTAGCATCTCTGAAACTGGCCAAAGGGGGGCGCAGTCGCACACCACTGCGAGTCGAACCCTCTATCGCCTTCTGAAGCTGAGAGAGAGAGGCCAAGAAAGAGTATTTAAGTGTTAAAAATACAGGATTAACTCAAATACATAAACTCAGATGCAGTTCAAAAGAAAAACTATGACAGACAGATTACATGTGAAAAGCTTGAGAGAGACTCACCTCTTTAAGGGCAACGACTCCAACCAGTTTACCTATGCTGGTGACATATGCATGACTGAGACCCAAGAGAGAGAAGAGAGTGTGGGTCTGAAAGACAGAGAAAAAGTACCGTATGTAAAACCAGTATAACTAGTGTCTTATAGGCTCCAGTGCAAAAAATACTGCCAAAAAATCACCTTCAGTTTATAAATCACTGAATTTGCTGTCTTTCAAAACACTGATGCTCTCAGAGCATGCCACTTCATCCACTAACATCTAACTTTAACCAATGTGTTTATGTTAGACTGCCTAATTAAAATTAAAAATGATGAATACTAAATATATCATGCAGCGGGTCGTTAAGGGTCTGTTGCCATGGATGAGCTGCGTTATGAGTAAGAAGGAGACATCAGGGCTGTGTGGTGTTGATTGATAAGGTATGTTGTATAAAATTAGATATTTATTTCGAGTATGTTTTGAGTAATGGGTGTACAAGTATCTATATTGGATGGGCTAAATATATATTTTGTGCTACATGAAACATGTAACATGACGCTGATGATAAAGTAAATCAAAAGTCAACTCTGTAAATACATTTTCTTTCCTGCAGTGCTAAGGGATTTACTGCTCTGGGAATTCTGTTGTTTTAACTAGATTTAATTATATTCATTATATGCTTTTATTGTATGCACCGTGTTTTGGTTTTATGAATGCCTGTGTGCACCTGTATTTTGACCTGCATCACTGTGTAATTTGGAAGACTGAAGCTACCTTATGCAGCGACGTTCTTTCCACCAGCTGAAATGGGGAGGGATCAATGCGAATCTGATCAATGTCTATTGGCTTATCCATCTCAGCCTCCTCCCAAGCTTTAATCTGCACATACCAGAGTCAGAGAGGGTGTCAGTGGTTACATCACAATAACTTCATATCATACGCAGATGCCGGATAAAGCTGAGTGTTTGAACTAAATAAACTGCCGCTCTGTTTACCTGTTCTGGAGTCATGCTCTCTGTTAGACGAGTGCATTGAAGGTTCTATGGAGAAACACAGTAAGAATGAGAAATTCTTACTGAAATATTTTTATTGATTTTCATACAAAACTGGATAATCAAAAACAGATACACTATACAGACAGACAGATATGCAAACATCTGAAAAAAATTTTTAATAAAAAATTGTTTCAGTAAAGAGCCAAAAAGCATGTCATATGCATTCTCTTCTTAACCAATGCTATAGATATAAACACCTCATAAAGTTTTATGTTTCTTGTGTGGAAGGGGAACTCGGCCTCCACATAAGACATAAAGGGTTGCCAGAGAGAGAGAGAGAGAGAGAGAGAGAGAGAGAGAGAGAGAGAGAGAGAGAGAGAGAGAGAGAGAGAGAGAG
>JBBIGA010000007.1:11016171-11038308 GCA_037576975.1 Alestes dentex
GAGAGGGAGAGAGAGAGAGAGAGAGAGAGAGAGAGAGAGAGAGAGAGAGAGAGAGAGAGAGAGAGAGAGAGAGAGAATTATAGTGCATTGACAGCATTGCTTCATAATTCACGCTAAAAATAAGCACCTTAATTTTTCATTCTGCTTAAAAGCTATAGGCTTTCAGATTGCCTAATGCCATCTGCTGGTGTGAACTGCTTACTCAGAGAAAC
Source organism: Alestes dentex (assembly GCA_037576975.1). Lineage (NCBI taxonomy): Eukaryota > Metazoa > Chordata > Actinopteri > Characiformes > Alestidae > Alestes > Alestes dentex. The sequence goes on from JBBIGA010000007.1 coordinate 11,016,384, forward strand.
AGTGCTCCAACGGCCTAGAAATGCTGCTAACGCCAAATATGGACTGCTGAACATGTATGCAGCACAAGAAAAGAGGGGAATCTGTCTCCACCTAGTGTTACAGAGTACAGTCGTGATGGTGGCAAACACAGAAAAAGTAAGAAGTTAGGGGGAAAAGTATAACTTATCCAAAAAAAAAAGGCCACTTGAAGGCACCACCGTTTCACAGAACACAATACATCTGTGCTTGTCAGGCATCCCAGATGCTATCATCCTTTACAAAGTCTGAGTCACAGGTTTTTTAAAAACAAGGCCAGTCCTTCCACTGACTAAGCCTTTCTTATGAACCTGTTACCTGCATTTATGACACGCACCTGTGGGTCAGCTTGCTTTGAAGAGGACGAGATGGAGATCAGGCGTTTAAGGGTGCTCCTCATAGACTTTAGGGAACCTGTTATGAGGCATGTGATTACAGACTAGTATCAGTGCAGTCATCTTTTTTCTGTTTCAGTATATAAACCATGTCTCCTGAACACTCCATACTATATAGACTGGTGTAGCTCAGGTAGGAGCAGCATGCTTGAGGGTCAGACTGATCAGACAAAAAACCTGGTGTTGAGTCAGGCTTACCAGGTGATGGGTGATTGGTGGAGTCCTTTTCTCCGAAATTACGCTGAAAATAAATCAGATTAAGAAATATTTTATTCTCATCAGAGGGTGCCTTATTTAAAATGCAAACCAGACTGAAACGCTCCTTATAACTTCAGCATGGTTTGTGGGGGGCTGAACTGCTGTAGGCTGTTTTTGTTGATTAGTTCCCATATGCAGGCTACCTGAACTGTGGAGTGAAACGTTCATTTTGATCCTTTAACAGTGTTTACATATTTAATGTTTTTTATTTAACAAAAGATAAGAACATTTGTTTTTCCATGATATGAAACCTTTAAATTTAAGAACGTTCCCCCTAAAAAGTTATAATTGTGCAGATATGCAGTAAAAGTCACTGTAGGCTGAAGCATGTGTCCATTTTGGCCTAACCTTCTCTTTGTTCTCGTCTCCTTCTTCTTCATCTATAACTGTGAAGCTGGCCTTTGAACCTGTGCTGAGCATTCCCTGACACTGGTCATGAACTCGCCTTTCTCCCGACAACCACCAGTCACACACAGCTTGGAGTTCACACCTCTCAATGGAGCCCAGTAAGATCATTGACTCTACAAACAGGATCATGATTGCAATGTGTTAAATATAAACATAAATCTTGTTTACATAAAAGAAGTAGGAGTTACATAGAAACACATTCTTTATCATAAAGATTTGTTTCCTTTGATGCAGATATACACAGGTAACTTGAAATCTGATGTGATGAGCACAAAAAAACAAAATGGGTCTACTGGGTCATCTTTCACTTCTTCCACCACATCTGGACAGAATTTTCTTTAATGAAAGCCAACATTTGGCCTTTGACTCGCAGCATATGCTCTGAACTGTGCAACAGCCTACCAGTTCTGTTCTTTTTCAATAATGCCGTGATCCCACTAGACCTTGTTTAACAACCCTACTCATTGAATGAGTTTAACACTTTTTAGCGCTCGTAGATTCACACACACCCACCTTTAGAATCAACAAGCGGGAGGGTTTTGAGGGTGGTGGATTCCAGAAGGTGAATGAGCTCACGGTATGTGGACTGAGGAGACAAGAACTTCACCTTCCTCACCATGATGTCCTCCACGAAGACTTTATACTTGCTGAGGAGGGACAGAGAGTAGAAAGGTGACTGGAAACATTCCAGACTGTTCAAATGAAATGATCGATTTGAATGGAATTTACCTATCCATGCTCTGTATATAAGTGTGTTCTTTGTCTAACCTCTTCACAAAAATCTCACAAAAAAGACTCAAAACCTCAAGCTGAATCCTAACCCTCATAATAGTCCTTTAGGTTTCAACAGAAAACAATTTGTTAATACTTTGAGCCTGTATCTGTATAGGACTACCAGCATGATTCAATGACTAAAGATTATTAAAATGAAATTGAGTTGTAATTTCCCATCAGGTTGAATGGAGAGATATACTTTAAATGTTTTCTAACCTTGCAGCAGTGTCTATGATGGAATGTATTTATGGTCAGAGTATGGATGGGTTAATTTGGTCCTTTTCAGTGCAGGTCTGGCCTGCAGTCTCTGGCGTGTTACCTGATGTGTCCAAAACCAAGCTCGGGCAAATATGGAAGCTTCTTGACCTGGATGATGGAGTCATAGAGCGAGGGCTGCAGGCCCTGTGCCACCATGTTAGCCAGGATTACCGCCACCATCATGGGCAAGATGTGCGAGATCTGTCCGGTCAGCTCAAAACAAATCACCGCAGTGGACACTGTATGTGTGACTGCACCAGACAGTGCTGCCGCGCCTACACACACACACACACACACACACACACACACACACACACACACACACAAATCATGTGCACACATAAATACACATTAGGAAACAGGCAGCCAGATAAGCCAAGTCAAATAGAAACATGTTTTACTGAATTTAGGGAAATGCTGGTGCTGGATAGGCAAAAAACTGTTTGCTGACCGATTACAGCGTAGCCTCCAGGAAGGATTCGGTAAACAATTCCATCAAAGAGAATTCCGTTAGGGAAGAGACTGGCCATGATTTCCCCCACCAGTCGGCCAAATGCAGCCCCTACAGTTGCATTAAATGGTGACAGGAGAATTAAAACCTGATTCAGTTAACAATACTGAGTTCAGTACTGAAAAATGCATGTGTCAGTTAAGCAATAGAACATAAAAGGGAGTGTATTAAAGACTTTGATATGAACAGATGGCATTTGGTTGCAGGCCTGAACCGAATGAGACTTATTTGGGACAAAAATGTTCGGCAGACATTTTGGCAATTTAAACCAAAAAGACTGTTTTCCATTCCGGAGTGTTGCTCTGTTCCAGCCAGTCTGTAAAGTATTTCACAGCCTGTGTTCTTTACCGAACTGTATTTTGTTAATGTGTTCAAGGTATTATTCTAAAAACTACAACATAGAAGACGGCTAATTGTATTAAGACTCACAGACCCAGTATAAAGACAGGCATGAAAGCACCAGAGGGGATAGGCATCGTCGTAGCCACTGCAGACATCCAGAACTGAGTCACAGAGAGATATAGAGACAGGGAAGCAGAGAGAATGAGACATGATGTGAGTTAGCACTGTGATACAAGTTTTAGCAGGAATATGAACTGCCTGTGTATGTCAATAAGAGAGGAAGTCTCAGAAAGTCTCATGCGTTTGTTTTTAGCACTTCTGAGAAAAAATTTTATGAATCTCAATCCCAGACAAACTATAAATCCATCTGTTCTACAATTTACTGCCAGTTGTGGCATATTGGCAAAGACGTGTACAGCTCAAATTCAGCCGTGCATATATATAGAGATGTCTTAAAACAGGACCATATTTGTATATCAGAATAAAACAACTGATCTTGGATCTGCTCTCCTTTCCCTATTTAAAAAAATGTGCATGAACACGTACCTTCATGACGAAAAACAGGGGGAGGATAATGAAGATGTTGACTTGTGGATGGAACCACGCGGCAGAACGTCCCAGACCAGGAGGCGCAGTAGTACCCCAAATCTTTGTCCAGGTGAAATTATCAAACAGAGAGTTGATACACTCTCTTGGCATCAACTGTACACGAGAATGTGGAAAAGAAAATGGAATGTCCACTAAAATCTGTAAAGGTTGCTTTTCTATAATAAACTTCAATGTCTCAAACTTTGCATGAACCATTATAATCTGTTATATCTTTTGCATTTTAATACATACAAAAATCTATTGGATTTTATTTATTCCATGCTTAGCATTAGTCATCAGTTGTTATTGTTATTGGCTGTATTTCAGCTATTGGACCAATGATAATAATAATTACATTTTATCAGTAATAATATTGGCCACCAATATATCATGCACCTCCACTTGTACTGACAGCTGAAGGCAGTCATTCAACAAGCGTTTGAAAAAGTGAAGGCAAAGAAAGTCTCTAGAGCATCTCAGCCTACAGTGAAAGTGGAGACAAAGCACATACCTCGCCAGCCATGAACTGACCAAAGCCTGGAGGAAAGGTGAAGGTGGCAATAATCAGAGTCACCACACTAGGGTAGATAAATCGGCTGAAATGAACAAACACACATCAAGGGTACTATAAGAGTGCAGTATTTAAATAACACACTGCGGAACATCACAGGTGAAAATGCAGTTACTATGTAACCATTAAGTACAATAACAACTACAACTTGATTCAAATGACAGACATGTGACATATGGTTAGATCTTATTTGGGCACGTGTGCTGAGTATGTTAGAAACGGTCTCGCACTGTTTTGTCAGGAATCGGGTGAGTGCCGTTGGTCTCCTCATGAGCAAAACAACCTGTCTGTTCAGATAGACGAAAAAAGCTCCAAGAAATCCACATGAGATCCTGTGTGAAAAAGAAACCCAGGATTGTTCAGAGAGACTTCACACACACACGTTATTAGCTGAACAATTCTGCTTGTATGGGCCATGCCAAACGCACCCAATGACTGCGAACGCTGGCAACTCCTGAAGGTCAAAGGGAAAATCCATACGGAAATTTGTGCGAAACAGAGCTGTTATAGTGACTGTGCGAAAACGAGAAAAGAGAAAAAGAGAAAAGAAACTATTCATGCCCTTGTTTAACAGTGAATAATGCATGTACAATTAGATCAGCATTTGCACAGGACATACATTTATACTGGCCTATGAAAACAACTTGGTGTGTGTGTGTGTGTGTGTGTGTGTGTGTGTGTCCAACCAGAGTCTTTGTTCCACACAGAGAGCACTCTGAATATAAAGGCACTGAAGGTGGCAGCGAAGTATCCTCTCCAGTAATTCCTCACTGCAAAATATGTGGACGTGACCTCAATACTGAACAACACGCCTGCAGGAGAGAGACAGAAGAGGCGGGGGAGAGAGAGAGAGAGAGAGAGAGAGAGAGAGAAAGAGAGAGAGAGAGAGAGAGAGCGAGAGAGAGTTGCAGGGGTGGTTGTGGTGTGGGTAATACAGATGCAGTAAAAAAAAAAAAAAAGAAAGAAAATTGTGTGTGTATGTATGTGTGTGTGTGTGTGTGTGCATGAGTGCGTGAATGTGGTGGGTGGCAAGAGACAGAGAGAGCAAAAGAGAGAAACCACGAGGGGGAGAAAAGGGGAGCAAACAAGAGAAAAAGAGAAAGAGAGAGACAGAAAGAGAGAGACAGAGAGAGAGAGAGGAAGGGAGAGAGAGAGAGGGAGAGAGAGAGAGAGAGAGAGAGACAGAGAGAGAGAGGAAGGGAGAGAGAGAGAGAGAGAGAGGAAGGGTGAGAATGAGATTAGCTGCTTTGCAGAAAAAGAATAAGGGCTACGGTTCCAAATCTCAATGACTCATGTAATGATGGTTACTAAATGTATTTTCACTTGGCTTTAGCCTGTTGTATGCATTTTGCCTGTGTGAAAAAAATTCACTTTAAACAATGAAAAAAGAGTGGGGAAAAAAACATGAAGACAGAAGATAAACAATGGGAATGAAAACAAGGTTTTACCTCCAAGAGGCGTGCCAAAACAGCAACCGACCCCTACAGCACACCCCACTGTCAGAATATCAGTGTAACCATAGGGGTTCTACTGAGAGAGAGACAGAGAGACAGAGAGAGAACGAGAGAGAGAGAGAGAGAGAGAGAGAGAAGGGGGGAGCGAGGGGTGTTATGGAGAAGAGATGTGAGGGAGGAGGTGAGTAATAGAAGAGGGATGGAAGAGGGGGCACGGAGATGAAGGGATGTATAAGGATGGAGAATGGCAGAGAAAAGCCATTGTGTGGGCAGGAATAGAAGAGTGGAGATGAAAGAGGAAGAAAAAAGACATGGACAGAGAGTTGGGATGAAAGAAGAGGATAAAGGAAAGAGGGGAGCAGTGGGGAAACAAACGAGTGAAGTGAATAAATCATACTGAAGAGGTGATCACAGCATTTCAACAGGTCAGGAGCAAAAGCAAGCAAAACCCAACACCAAGCCCACAAGCTCTGCAGACACCAGGACAACTCACACCAACTTTACTTTAACCGTCCATAATAATCCCATCTCCATGAGTGCATTTACATCCCCAAGGCCAGTAAATAAGCTAGTACACTGTTGTATTGCAGTCTTGTAGTGCATTCAAATGTGCAGCTTGTAGGAAGTATAACATACTGGTACAGTATGTTGTAATAGAAGGAGGTGAGTAATAGAAGAGGGATATAACATACTGGTACAGTAGCCCCCCGAAATTCACAGGGGTTACAGTCAAAGAGCATGACTGCGAATGTGGGATGTCTAAATGCCTAAAAATGCCTATTTTTATTGTCTAAACTCTGAACATGCCCCAAATATGCTACCAAAACACTTCAATTTCATTTTAAACTGAGCTTAATACATTACCCTTTACAAAATGTAAAGGTAAACCCATATACATGCTGTACAGTTTACACTGAACTGTCTCCCACAGTGCTAGAATGTAATACCGATGTTAACCCTGTATAGACTGTACTGTTATTCATGCACGCCCGTTTTCTTTGGTATAAACAGGGCAAATCCAGTCATTATGTAATTTAATTTACAGTAATAAAAACATAAAGCTTTAAAACGAAAAACACAAGAACACTGTTCTGATGCGGGAATGCTAGACTGCATCTGCCCCAGATGCGTCACAGGGCAGCAGCCAGTATACGGTCGCTTTGTGTTCCCTCAACAGTACTAAAAATGTATACAGTAATATTTTATATGGAAATCTTAATTGAATTAACATTAATATTCATGTTACAAAATTAGTCAATTCCATTTTTCTTAATACTTTAGCACTAAAATGCATGAAAAATTATATATTGGCAGGAAAAAAGCATAAAAAAACATGGATATTGACAGTTTCCGCAAATGTACAGGGGTTTCCGTGAACAATTATTAGTTATGTTCTAAGAAAAAATCTGTGAACTCTGAACCGCGACACTGTATTTTACAAACTAGGATTTCTCATAAAGTTGGAAAAAGTGAAGCACCTCCACCTTTATATTCAGCTTTACTGAGAAATCCTACTTTGCGAAATACCAATATGTTATAGATCCAACCATTTTAGTGAGTAATATTTGGCAAAATTTCCCTCCCATTCTGTTAGCTGTCAGTTTAAATATTTTTCAGAGGAAAATGTTCATACACTGTGACTGTCCCTATCTCTGTTAATGGGAGAAAAACAAAGGAACATTAAGTTTAAACCAACCTTGACAAGAAGCAATATCTGTCTGCCTACAGAGGTTGTACATAAGGCACATAGTTTTACATTCGGCAAACTACATGTGATAAGATCTACCATCTGATATAACTGAACTCAGCTTACGTTAGCACCAGCATTCAGGCATTATTGCCTTTGCATGAGGGGTCTCATTTGTTGGCTTCCTGGCGGCTGGTTTTCAAATTAGCTTCAGCAAACTTTCATCAAAATAAATGAACCAGGATTGTCCATTAGAAGTGTCGTCTTCTGCTAAACAGGTTTGATTTTTGGCCTAAGTTCTCTGGCTGACTAAAACAGCTCACTCTGTGAAGTATCATTGATCTCATTCCTACATAAACACTGTTATTATGCTATATTGGGCTTGGGATTTGGAGGATGAGGAAACACACTATTATTCTTTGCCCTCTAGAATTATTGGCACCATTGCTAAAGATGCCTGAAAAGGCTTATGAAAAATTAATTTCATCAGTTATTATTGTAATATCATACTGAAAACAGAAATAAAATCTTACTTTAATTTGCTGTAAGTTTAGCCTAAGAATAAGGCAGCCATTCGTGAAATTTTGAAACAAATATGTCATGTATGTCACAATTGTTGGCACCCCACGACATCTGCATCAAGGAACTCATTCACAAATGGCACATCACTGCAACACAGGGCCTAAAACACAGGATCCATCTGGTAGTTCACAATACCGGGTGATTGTGGCTGCCTTAAACCTCTGGGCTGAGCTCAAAAAGAGAGTGCACACGGGAAGATAAGACGGAGAGTGTTCAAAGATCACAAGATGAGATAAGGAGAGATTTTCACTCAGATTAAATGAAGATGCCTATTCTGGAGGGCACTGTTCACTTGGTACCTGCGATTGGCTCAAACTAAAACAGAAGTTACTTGCCTCCCAGTGGGGCAGCGAAACAGGTGCCCACTCCTACAGCACACGCACAAACCAGCAGCTCCTGAATATGTGAGCCATTCTGTGCAGGGTTAAAAAAAACAAAAAAGAACGGCATAAAGACACACACGCACGTGCACACACATACACAGTCAGTCATAGGAGGGAAGACAGTTAATAGTCTTGCCAGACAATACTATTAATACAGAATTTAAAAAAAACAAAACAAAGACAAGTAAGCAGAAAAAAAACTGGGAGGCAAAAGAGAGAGAGAGACAGACAGAAAGAGAGAGACAGGCACAGGAATAGAGATAGAAACAGAAGAAAATAAAAAGGGAGAAAATGGAAAAAATATATGACAGATGAAATCCTAAAACAGCAGACAGGCAGAAAGACTCAGAAAAGTTATGTTTTATGGCAAAGTAATTACAAAACTATCATTGCCCTTAACTGATGCACTCAGATCAGTTTTGCCTCTAGTGCTCTAGTGGAGCAATGATTATTTTAGTGAAAGAGTCTGATCATAGATCAGCATTAAGGGCTACAATCATTCTGTGAGCCAGCATGAACATGCTGATGAACAACTTTCATGCCAGGGCAGCCCTGATCTCAGCCACGAGCACACACTGCCACTGAAGGGCTGTGGGCAGTTTTACCTCATACACGCCAGTGAAGATGGCCATGACTCGGCTAAGCACAGCAGCGGAGATACTGGCAATGTGGACGAAAGGGCCCTAAGGATTGTGGAAAGACAGAAGAAACCATGAAATTCTTACTGAGACTCTTTCTTAAATAATGTATAAGTACAAGAATTATGTTAAAATTAGTGGTGCATTATTTGTGCCTGGTATGTTGTTTATAGGGTCCTCAGAACTGCAAACAACTGCCATAGTGAATAACACTAACATCCTGCACTGTCCTGAAGGATACGACATTCATTCTAAATAAGAGTCCTTGGGCTAGACTGCAGGTCACTCTGGATTTAGCCGTGATGCATTTTTAGCTTTTTTAACCTGTGTTAGGCATCTTGCATTGAGACAGAGAGGGAGAAAGGAAAATAGTTATTAAAGCAGGAGAGCACATCCACCTCCTTTCCCAGAGGCATGCCACTGCCCAGACTAGCGGTCAGGCCGATGACTTTAGCTACAAAGGCTTTCAGAGTCAAATACTCCTTTAGCACCACACCTCGCAGAATGGTCTTTAGCTCCGGGATCCCAGAGCCTAAAGGGGAAGAACATGAGCAGCAGTTTAGCACCACTTATACAGTCTGAAGTTATAAAGATTGTTTTAATCTGGACTGCATTTTGGAGCTCATTTACAAATATCAGCCTTAATCACAGTAGCAGCCCGTTAAATCCCAAGGGATTAAGAGAGATCGAAAAATCCTTTAAAAATGAATTATGACTATTTTGGTTCATTCTGTAAAACCAGAAAAGTGAACCTCAGGGAAAAATAATGTATAAGAAAATGTAGGATATATATATATAAAAAAAGCAGCCAAATATGTAAGATGAGGATGTGAGGTTCATGCTTCCATATATAATGAAGGAAAGAAAGACAAGTAGTACATGCCAATAGCTTGTGGGGCGACTAGGTGACAGAAGAGAGAGGAGAACACTATGAGTATTATGGGATAGGTGACCCAGGCCAGATACTGGAGCAGGACGTTTCCATTCAGCTTTGCGAACATCCATTTATATGCTGAAAAAAGAAAGACAGAGGTTTAGTTTCATACTTTCTTATTTGGAGCTCAGGTAGATTCTAGAAGATCTGGGTTTTTGTAGTACCTTGCAAGCTCTTAGCACTAGCGTAGTCCATACTCCAACTGATCAGAGCCATGGTGAGGCCCAGCAGCACGAGGAACAGCCAGTCCTCCCCAAGCTTCGTCACTATATACCTCTGGATCCGCCCAAGGCAGGCTGCATAACCACCATCACCCGCAAAGATTCACAAGACATTTGTGTGACTACGATGCTCGCAATGTAGTCTGATTCCTCAGTGTTGTAAGTTGGGCTTGAAGCAATAAATTAGTGAAAACAAACAAATAAAATAGATACAGCAACCCCCGCGAAAACGTTCCAAGAGCACCCGCGTATAGTGAAAGTCCGCGTTGTTGTGATGTGGTAAATAAATGCCTAAAAATGCCTTTTTTATAGTGCAAACCCTATATATGCCTCCAAATATGCTCCCTAAACACTTTGATTTAATTTTAAACTCATTATCCTGAAAGAAAATTTAAATGTAAACCCGTATTCGTGCTGTACAATTTACACTGAACTCCCGCAGTGCTAGAATGTAATATTACCCCTGTATAGACTTTACTGAAATTCATGCACGTGCATTTTCTTTGGTATGTGCTGTCGTTTTCTTTGGTATAAGCAGGTAAATACAGTAATAAATTCATTTAATTTACAGTAATAAAAATACAGGGCTTTAAGAAGAACAAAACGAAAAAAAGGAGACCACTCGAGACACTCCACGGGGAAAATTCTGGTCTGCATCACAGGGCAGCAGCCAATCAGCAGCAAGGAATAAATAAAAAACATTCTAGGACTGGCTACTTTCAAGCCTCCCGCCTCTGAGTCCAGCGGTATTTCAGCATCCCAAGGCGCACTTTCTTTGTGTTCTCTCGTCAGTACCAAAACATTTATAGCTACTTTTTATATAGAAATGTAGCTGAATGTACGTTAATATTTAAGTAAATATTAATATGTAAATTTTATTTGTCTTAATAATTTAGCACTAATATGCATGAAAAATTATATTGATGTTCTGCATGTGATGTAACTTTTTCGCGCCTACAAGGACTGCTGGACGGCAGAAGTGAGTTGTAGGCACGATTGGACGGAAAGTGTTTTAGTAGTTTAAAAAAGATAACAGGGATTCACGATAATAAAAATGGTTATTTCGTGCTGTGCAGTGGGCTGTTCATTTTATTAACACAATTTGTCATGCATGTAATACTATGCATGTACTTAACCCTCTAAGCGCCAAAGTCATCATGAATAAAATAGACTGTAGTTACAAATATCAAGTAATATAGCATCCCCCGCTGAGCCATGTAAAATACAGGGATACTGTATATAGATAAACAGGGACAAAAGTAAGAACAAGACTTAAGTTTCCACAGGGCAGTATATCACTGTGTTCAAACCACAAAAGCATGTTCATTTGAGATTACTTAACATTTAGCATTCTGTACGTCTTTGCTACATTAACTCCCTGGCTTAAATAAAAGTACTGGCATATTGACTACATTTGATTGATTTGACATAAGGAACTATTTCCATGAATGAACAGTGTACAAAAAAGTTTCCTCTGTTCATCTTTCAAATTGCAGAGTGTGCTCTTGTAGCCTCACCTTGGCATTTAGTGTTGGGGCGTGGCTTTTTTGATGAAGAGGAGTGGCTGAAGCCTGAAGTTTCAGGTCCAGTTTCCAAGGGGACGCGATGCGTCCGGCCAAAGCCTCTTCTGATGCCCCGGGTACTGGAGACATTTCTCCTTGTTTGCCTCTCTGTAAGCAACCGTGTGGCCTCACGTCTGGCAAAACTACCCAGCTGCTCCCTGTACTCTCCATACAGCTGAGAGAGGGAGAGAGAGAGAGAGAGAGAGAGAGAGAGAGAGAGAGGGAGAGAGAGAGAGAGAGAAACCAGGGTTAAGAAACACAAATGTGAGATTAACAGAGATGAATAAAGATATCACTGAGCCAGCTGATATCCGCCAGACACCAGGAGAAAATGATGGATCAGATATCAGAGAAAAATAATGAATTTGATCCAATTCCATAACACATCAGAGCTAAAACGTTGCAGCATTTTTAACAGAGTAACATAATGTCCTCCTCCTGTCTGGCAAAAGGTTCCGTAGCATACGGACCTCAACTGCCAGAAGGGGAAACAGTTTCTTCCCTTAGGCCATCAGACCAATCAATCAGCACTGAAACAAAAACTGTACCCACACACACAAACATCGCTGAACTGAACTTCTTCCTCTCCTTACACAATTCCAGACACACTGGTCCTGCCTTATACAACAACACCACAACTGCCTCTGTAAATACACCTCTATTTATTATATACTGCATGTTCTCTGTCCTGCCACTGCTATTATTTGCACAGTTATCATTTATTGCTGTTCTACATCTATGTTGCATTTCTGCACACTTAACGACTCTGCTGTCAGTATCTGTCATAATATTGTTTTCATTCAATTGTCGACTGCACTAAATGTTGGCCCGTTGTTTTGTTACTCGGGTTTTTCTTGTACTCTCTCTCCTGCTCTTTAGCACTCTATATAGTGTCCTGTCTGCACTGATGTTGTTTCTGTTTTTGTTCTTGTGTTGCACCATGGTTCTGGAGGAACCTTGTATTTTTTCACAGTTTCTCTTTATTTATAAGAAAGTAACTTGGCAGATTAATTTGCCAAGTGAGGTTGTGTCATCTCTCTCAAGCGCTCACCGTCCAGGTCAGGTTAGATAGCAAACATACATGCGTGTGTGTGTGTGTGTGTGTGTGTGTGTGTGTGTGTGTGTGTGTGTGTGTGTGTGTATGTATGTGTGTGTAAAGGAGATGCAGTTATGTTTATCTGTCAGACAGAAATAGCATGGAAAAAGACCTCCTTGGAGAAATAGCCTCAGCACACACATACACACAATTACACAATCACACAATCACACACACACACACACACACACACACACACACACACACACAATCAATTATGTACATGCAGACTCAAACAGGAAAATTAAACAGGGTACATTCAAATAGGGAAATTATAGAAAGTTGCACTGTTGTCTTCACCGCAGCACACTGATTCTAGTGCTGACAGCACATGAACAGTGTAACAGGAGGGAGGACATTTTTAATGTGTGATATTCTACCTCTTTCTCTCACACATACACATGCACTCAGGCACTAACAAACTCACGTAACAACCACCGTGGCTTAATCCAAGGAGCATAAACCAATTCTCTTCATAGAGAGTCCTGTGTCTTGCTCAGTTACAAGTGGAAGCATTGAGACTAAATACGTCACCATAAAAAGGCCTCAATAGTAAAGAGTGATAAATTAAAAAGAAATAGAACCAGATTTACGAAATGGCTAATTGGCTAATGCAATTTGCGCATGCAAAAGCACCCACTGCTGATCCGACCTTTTCGCACATGCACGGTGGATCAACACTAATCTGCAGGTTTTTGCATGACTGACTTCATGAATAAGCATTTTAAGTAGTTGCGCTGCTTAAGCGCAGAAGGAGGGGAGACGACTTTGCAAATGAACTTGGTCTATTTACTGATGTGAACCTCCTTTTGAATGGAAGCAGGCACAGACGGCACGCAAGAAAAAAATAAGGAAACTGTCCGTTAGAGAATCACTCTCGTTCAGATTTGTTGTTAAAAGCAAGCTCCTTATTTCTGCAATTTGCAATCAGAGTCGGGTAAACATGGTTAAAATGATTCTAATATGTTAGTCTTGTGCAATTTTACAGGGTAAAATAAAATATGAGACTATAAAGAAAAAAAAAACTTGTCAGGAGATACCCAAGGCCTGATTTTTGCAGCAGCTTCCAAAACAGGCACATTTTCCACCTGTTATGTACGAAACGGGTACACAAGAAATATGTACCGTATATAGGCTGTGTGCATGATAAACCACAAAAAAATGGCCTCTTTCAAATTGCGTCTGAAGATGAGCCACATAAAACATGGAAAGGCAGCGGATGGTGACATTTGATCAACCTACAGCGGCCAGTTTGTTGATTTTAAATCCAGGTGCAAATGTGCATTTTGGTTTAAAAAGACAGGTTATTCAGTAACAGATACAGTGATGACACATTGTGAACATGCAAACATAATATTCTTATCCATCATTTCATCCATTATTTTTTTCTAACAAAACATGAATAGCCTGTTTAAACAAAGGTATGTTCTACAAATCTATTGTATTTTTATGTAACGATGCTGAATATTTTGACCCACCTCTGGTGCTGCAGTTCTCTTGGGCATTCTGTACTAAGACTGCACCCAAAACTGAGACAGCGACCTTAGTGCTTGCTTTATGTCTCTCACTCTATTTCTTCTCTCTCTCTACCTCCCTCTCTCTCTCTCTCTCTCTCTCTACTGAGAGGTTGTGTATATGTCAGTATGTGTGAGACCAAGGCTGAATCAGTTGTTATCAGTTTAATTTTGTCTGTTGTTTGTTTGCGTAATTGGAGGTCAGAGTGGTCATTCATTCAACTTCGGACAGCGTGAGAGAAACATTCTCTGAGAAGTGAGTGCAGGAGTTTAACAGAGTATTCAGAGGCGCACACACACACACACACACACACACACACAACTAGTGGGCACAAGGATTTTGCACCTTCTGATCTCATAGTCAACATTCTCAGCTAAAGTCATTTTAGAAAAATGGTAAACAGTAACATGCATTCTAGCATGATCTTAATAGTAAAAATGTCTGGAACCCTACACATTGAATAACTGAACAGAATTTATATACAACATATATAAAACCTGTTTATGTTGACTAATTCACAGCAAAATTAGCCTGCAGCAAAATAAAGAAGAGCCTGCTTTTTTCTGAGCATTTTGGAAGAAAGTATACTTTTGAGGATAAGTATTATCACACATTAGTTTAGAGCTTAAGCATTTTGTTTTTTTGACCAAAAGCACCCAAAAAGTTGATGCTGATATATTGTTGCTGTTGGGATGAAACCTCGAATCTCTAAAAGGGATAACTTCACAGGTGAAATAAAATAAATGTTGAAGGAACATGTTGTATTTGGATCAGTTTGATTGGTCTTTTCATCATGAAATTTTAACACAGTTTAAAAGTCAACAGGTATTTTTAAATAAAAAACAAAAATGACAAAAAGTAGCAGTGATCTTCTGGATGTAGTAGATGAATATTTTTGTCTCTACAAGAAACTTCAGTAGTTTCCAGTACTTTTGTATTTCTATGAAGACAAGATATTTTTAGTTGAGTAAAAAGAATCTTACTGGAGAGTGGGTTCAGCTATTCTATGAATTCTAATCTGGCAGTGAGTGAATCGCTAATATCAGATTTTAATATATTAAAATCTAACATGTGTAACATTAGTATTGCTTTAATATTTAGTCTAATATGAACATTTTACAGTGTTTAAGCAGTCTGCTGTATTAATCAAATCATTGCCTATAGGTATAAACGCACTAATATGAAAAGTTGGGCAGTTTGAATGAAGTTTATAGCGATGGATCCATAGTCTGATGTCCTGATGTTGTGCCTCTTTTAAATGGGCAAGAATGCATGTATTTTAACAGAGATCCTAAAGCACTGTTGTAGTTTTACCACATACTTACCGTAGTCTTGGCTTGACACTGACATACAGTCAGGGGCACCAATTATTCAGACTTTTTTTCTTCAGTTTTCAGACTTCAGACTTCACACTTTTTGTTATTATTTGTTTTTGTAAAGGTTATTCATATATCCACTTCAGAGTTACATATATAATGTATTTGATTAAGATAAGACAAGATAAACCTTTATTAGTCCCAAAAGTGGGAAATTTGCAATGTCATGGCATTAAGTGGACAGTACAAGATTAGAGCAGCTAAAATGAAAAACAATAGATTAAAAACTACACCATGGTGTAAAAGGTTAACTATACAAATGTGTGCATTGAAAAAACTATATGTAAGTAAATGTATGTACAGTATGTACACATTGAGTATATGTATGTATATATGTACAGCGCGGATATATAAATGTATGTAGAACACTGTGGAATGTATACATATATATATATATATATATACACACACACACACACACACAGGCACGCAATAGAGTTACAGGCATTGTATACCTGTGTGTGTGTATATATATATATACACAGTACTGTGCAAAAGTCTTGTGCACCTGTGCAAATTGTTTGAAGTCATTTATATCAGCAGCGGGCTTCTTTTTGCTAGCAAAAACACAGATGAATATTAGAATAAATGCAAACAAACAAGAAAGCAGTAAAAAGTATCAAGATTTCTTTTTTCTAAAAAGTAGTCAAAATTTTTGGGAACTGGTTAGAAAAACACAGGTTCGATTCCAGGTTTCTGCTCAGTGCCTCCAGTCATTGGGTGAATTGATAAAATTCCAGAAGCAACACACCTGATTTAATCTACTAAAGTAAAAAGAGCCAAACCAGGTATTTGATGGAGCTGCAAGTAAAATTGGGCTTCCATGAGGAAAGAGGTCTAGAAACACTTTGCCATGCATAAAACCACCACTTATTGTGTTAAAGTTGTTTGTATTTGTTGTAATGTTAGTGTTTTGATACTAACTTAACACTAACACTAACTTTAACCACTGCCCAGCAGTAAACAGCTTTTAAGCATAATTTTCTCAGGTGCCTGAGACTTTTGCACAGTACTGTATATATATATAGTCTTCTACACATATTTGCTCTTGATAATAACAAAAGTGTGTTATGTTTAAAAACACTGATGAGGAAAGAAGTATTTAGACACTGTTCTATTTTAAAATATGGATATATGTAAAGGTTAAAAATAAAAAGCACAAATATAATAAAGTTATTGTGCAAAGTCGTTACAAAACTAAAATCTATTCAAAATTCTGCTGCCAGTGTTCTCACTCATACCAACCCCCATCCTCTCTCAGTTACACTGGCTACCAGCTGAGTCTTGTATCAAGTTAAAAATCCTGCTTCTCACCTACAAAGCCTTGCATCACCTTGCTCTCTACCCCACATAACTCTTGACCCCATACTCACTCTCTGAGGTCATCTAGCTGTAACCTTCTGACTGTCCCCACAACAGACTTTCCACCCTGGGACATGGGTCCGTCAGTGTCATGGCCCCAAAACTTTAGAGCTCTCTTCCTTAGTCTCTCTGTGGCTGCCCTTCTTTCTCCGCTTTTAAATCTGAACTACAGACAATGAACATTTCTCTTCCTGTGCTCCTTAATTTGTCTCCCCCATCCTTCCTTTTTTCTCTCCTGCTTTTGTAACGCGTCCTTGGGATTGTGAATAGGTGCTATATATGTAAATTATTATTATTATTATTATTATTATTAGTAGTAGTAGTAGTAGTAGTAGTAGTAGTAGTAGTACTAGTATTACGATATTGTTATCATTGCATGATGTCGTTTGAAAAAATGTTGCCATTGGTTAGATAGATATCAAGCGATAAGTAGGAATCATGGTAAAGGTGATACAGAGGCACAGCAAAGACCTCACACACCCCTGTCAGTGCACTTGGTTTGATAACATGCAAGAGGTTCATGAAACCATATCTAATCATCCACATGTAATACTGCTTACAGACTAATAAGAAGAAAGGTAAAAGACATGCCAGGAGCCACTCAGAAAGCTTCTGAGGACTAAGAGTTACATAGACAACAATAAACAGTGACCTCTCATCCTACATTTCATGTTCAACTGCTCTGCTAAAGCATAAGATGCACACTGAAAACAAAATGTCCACATTAAAGTACAGAGGTGGGAGCATCCTGATACAGGGCAGTTACTCTGCAAACAGTACCAAGACATGATACGTCATTCAAGAAAACCTCAGTAGAGCTATGTACCAAGAAATGAATAGGTGTAATGCTTTGTGTGATGTCTCATGGCCTAGCTGGTCTCATGACTTACCATTTACCATTTACAATTTTAAGTTCCAACATCACACTGAGAAGACTCCCAACATGTCTTCTAAGATCTGAGCACAAATCCACACCTGCTTTTAAAAAGCAGAGAAACATGTGGCTGTGCAAGTTGCTCTGACTTCTGTAAATGGAGTGGCATACACAGAGTCTAATCACTTATTTCTCCTTCCTGTAATAACATGAGTCAATAAGGTCAAGTCTTCCACAATAGACCAGACTTACATAAAACAACTTTCATTGAATAACTTGGGTGTCATACAGCAAAACTGCCTTCCGAAATATGTAATGTTTTGTTCTATCAGCATTCATTAAAGATCAGCCTGAAAGTGTCCTCTGAAAACTCTTGCGGAAAGTTCACATATTTTCTTTGCAGTAAAATAACAAACCGTATGGGTGTCGATATGTTGGACAATATGTGAAAAGAACTGGACAGGTTTAACTGGTTCACACCTTTTTAGGCCATATACTGCCTATAGACAGGTATCCTTTTTAGGATTGCCTTTAATGTCTTACTGAGCATTTAATGTGTCATGATGCTATAACATTATCTGCTTAAACTGGTATGGTGCACATTTGATTCTTTAATTCTTGTGTTTTGAAAGTCACTCTCATGTACGACGAGAAAAATTTTGTGAAAGCCACAGAACTGACATCTCTAAGTTGTGTCTGTCAAGCACACCACCTATGCACATTTTCTCAATACTGAGACCAGGGTAGGTCTATGGATAAAAACTGGTAACTAAACATACCTGACTAATAATCTAATTAGAATGTATGATTTGGTACAGAGACGTCGTTAGAGCTAGGTTTATGTTTCAGGATGCCTCAGTTTTTTAAACTGCCAGTTCAGCAGAGAGACCCTCATATTTCATTCTTAATGTATCACGGTAATAATTAAATGATTTTAATGTACAAACCAGTCAAATTTAAAAGTACAAATTCGAAAAGATTCCTGTTAAACACTTAAAATAAAATTGGGGAAATATTTGGACTTTATCACATTCTGTATTTATTTAATTGGTTTGTTCATTTTTAGGGATGATCACATTTAAAATTGCTATTTTATTCACTGTACTTTATGCTGCCAAATGTACAATGCACTGCCATGAGTCCAACCAGTGACTCAAATGAGTGAGATGAGAAATGCAAAAACTAAGTGTCCACTACAGAGAACTCAAATGAATAGGAGTAATGCTTTTTGTGGGGTCGTATGGCAGTAGAGCAGTTAAACTGCTCTATTAAAGCATAAGCACAGAGATGCACACTGAAAACAAAACATCCACATTAAAGTACAGAGGTGGGAGCATCATGATACAGGGCAGTTACTTTGCAAACAGTACCAAGGCATTATACGTTGTTCAAGAAAGCCTCAGTAGAGCTATGTACTAGGGCATTAACTTCTGATTTTTTCAGATCGACTTATCCATCAACAAACTCGAAGTCGAGTCGACTAGTCGTTTGATGACGTCACACACACGCAGCAGAGGAACACAGGTGTCCAGCACTGAGCAACTTTTATTAAAGTTCTCTGTAACATTAACAGTCAACATGACAATTATTCAAAACAAAACATAGGCTGATACCTTGAAGTTTCTGGTAAATTTAAGTTCAACAGAAAGTGGGAAGAGTTTAAGCCGCGGCGCCACTCAGCAGGCATCCTCTGGACTGGACGACTCTCTGCAGTGCTAGCGTTAGCCATGTTAGCTAGTGGATGCCGTTACAGATGGCCATGCAGAACGCTGGTACTGTTACTGTACTTTAACACCGACTTGCAGGTTGTGCAGGTCACCGTGCTGTTTGTGTGTCTAGAGTGAAGGATCTCCACACATGTGATGTATGTCTGTCACCTCTGCTGCCATGTCTCTCATCTCTCATGTTGTGGTCTTGTATTTATATTCCCCTCTACGCGCCAACGTTACTGCCCTATTTATGAAGGGACAATAATAATTGGTTAAGTCAAGGAACGCGTGTCAACATAAGCCAATCAGACACAGAGACTGCTTTGCGTACACAAGTGAGCACATAGAGAGAGGAAAAAAATGTCGACTTCTCTCAGGGGGCGTCGACTTGTGCCTCTGAAGTTGACTAGTCGACTAGTCGACTTTTCTGTTAATGCCCTACTATGTACCAAGAAATGAATAGGTGTAATGCTTTGTGTGATGTCTAATGGCCTAGCTGTACTCCTGACTTGAAAAATGTACAATTTTAAAACTGCAAAGGGTCAGCATCACACTGAGAAGACTCTCAACATGTCTTCCAAGATCTGAGCACAAATCCACACCTGCTTTTAAAAAACAGAGAAATATGTGGCTGTGCAAGTTGCTCTGACTTTTGTAAATGGAGTGGCATACACAGAGTCTAGTCACTTATTTCTCCTCCCTGTAATAGCATGAGTCAATAAGGTCAAGTCTTCCACAATAGACCAGACTTACATAAAACATCTTTCACTGAATAACTTGAGTGTCATGCAGGAAAATTGACTTCAGAAATATGTAGTGTTTTGTTCTATCAGTATTCATTAAAGATGAGCCTGAAAGCGTCCTCTGAAAACTTATGCAAAAAGGTCACATATTTCACATGCAGTAAAATAACAAACGGTATGGGCGTCGATATGTTGGACAATATGTGAAAAGAGCTGGACAGGTTCAACGGGTTCACGCCTTTTAAGGCCATATACTGCCTATAGATAGGTAACCTTTTTAGGATCGCTTTTAATATCTTACTGAGCATTTAGTCTGTGTTGAGATGCTATAACATTTATCTGCTTAAACTGATGACATAATGTGTCATGGTTTTAAAAGTCACTGCCATGTCGAACAATAAGAATTTTATGAAAGAACTGTCATTTCTAAGCTGGCATCACCCATGCATGTTTTTCCAGTACTGAGACTGTGCTACCAGGGGTATTTTCAGACAGAGGATGTAGATGCGTGGCCAGGGTAGCGGTGGTGGGGGGGTACTGATTCGGCACAGATCAATTCGGCGCAACACCTCATGCTGCCTATTGTTTTACATGACATGACTTTAAAAGCACTTTATTAAAAATGCAAATGTGTCTACCTTACCATGATGTGTTGTCAATTTATGCAGATTACTCTTATAGCATCATTACACACATAAAAAGCGAAAGCAGCTTTCCTTAAATGGATACCTATCTGTCAGCTTTTTATGGTCCATTGAAGAATGGTATGAACACATCCTACCTGTCAGTGACCCCAAAACAAACTGACACCCGTGCACATGTAGGGTCTCCACATCCACCATTTTTTCCA
This sequence comes from Alestes dentex, assembly GCA_037576975.1. NCBI lineage: Eukaryota > Metazoa > Chordata > Actinopteri > Characiformes > Alestidae > Alestes > Alestes dentex. The sequence goes on from JBBIGA010000007.1 coordinate 11,037,491, forward strand.
CAATTTCACAGTTGTTCACAAAAGCACATGTCTGATATGTGCCTGATACCAGCACAAAAGTCTTAGTAAGTTGTGTGTTGTGTGTAAATTTGAAGTAGAGTCTGAATAATTGTTGCCCCTCACGATAACTGCATAAGCCTCTGGGGTAAACACCTCTTTCATTAATACCACTTATCTTCTGTAATCTTGACTTACCTAACCTCATTCACAGAATATCTTGGTTGTCATGCGACAGAAAAATTGACACCTGCTTTTCAAGTTTCTAAATCAAAATCCACGGGCAAAAAGTACACACTGCCTTTGTAGTAAAACAACAGGTAAAGTAATCAAATAAGTAAAGATAACGATTCAAAATTAAAGATTTCACATCAGGGGTTACATCAGATGTTCAGCACACAATAGCAGAGATTAGAAGAAAACTGAAAAATAACAAAATCTGAATCATAACAAAACCCTCAAATGTATATTTGCAAAAAGGGTTAGGAGAGAAAGACTGGAAGGGAAAAGAGGAGAGGGGGCAGAGAGCTGCTAAAAGACACAAGAAATGAAGGGCACACTGACTTTGAGAGTTAATTAAAAACACAATAATGATGGATTCCTGTGTGTGTGCACGTGTGTGTGTATGTGCTTATGTGCATGAGTTATAATGAATAAATCTGACCCAGGTACTGACAGACAGATTAGGAGGTCCGGACGGACACACCTAAACACAGACACACATACACACACTCACTCACTCACAAGGCATGTGGTAGACACACACAAAATATGCATTACAACTTGATGAAAGCTCCCCAGCACTGGTGGAGCTACTACAT
>JBBIGA010000007.1:11060876-11079998 GCA_037576975.1 Alestes dentex
GTGTGTGTGTGTGTGTGTGTGTGTGTGTGTGTGTGTGTGTGTGTGTGTGTGTGTGTGTGTGTGTGTGTGTGACAGAGAGGGAGAGAGAGCAGGCCTATCAGTGCAGGAACAAAACAAAATGCAGCCTGACACATGGATACAGCAACAATAAATACTTCATCATATTTTATTTTTAAGAACAAGAAAAGTGTGAAAACTAGATATGTTGGAAAAAGTGAGAGACAGAGTGCACTGATGACATAGAGGAGCGTAGGTCTGTGTGCGCCTCAGGACGGCCCTGGCCTAATTTCACCCTTGGCTACACTAGCGCACACACGCACTCACGCACATGCACACACACAGTGTTGCATGGTTAGTACGTACAGTATCAGTGTTTTCCTTGAATTTTAAAGTGTATTTAAGAGTGCATCTCAGGTCCCTCAATACTTTCCTTTATACTCCACCTACTGTTATGACCTACTCTCATAGTGAAGCCTCTTATATTTGATAAAAAATGTTTTAATGAGTAAGTAGTTCAGTTTCCCACAATTATCATCTGTAACAGACAAATATGGGCATCTTATATAAACATTTAAACACATAGCACCAACCACCACTGTGTTTTAGAGACAAAGATAGAAAGTGTAACCATTATCTGTTCTCCCCTGTCATGTTTGGTACATGTAGAGAGTCTTATTTTAATAAGGCTGCACTGACACCTAATAAAAGGTTTACAAAGCATGTGAATTTGTGAATTGTGACAATGTTTATAAAAGAAAGTACATAGTAGAATGGTATTTAATTAGTTCCAACTGACCAATTTATGCAACTTAGGCAAGATTTATATAAACATCAACCTTCTCATTAACTTTGAAATTGTCAAACAAGTGCCGAACACTGAACTCATGTTAGCGTTATGTTGTGTGTCACACATGCTGTGTAACATCACTTTTGTATTATTCTTTTTATTATTAAGAGATATTTATTCCAGGGGATGAAATTAGCCATTGGTAAGAACATGTGCAGTTCCCGCTTATCTCTACATGAACAAGAATCAAACCAATGTCCCTCAGAAAACCAACCCACATTCTCTTGGACCATATAGGTAAGAAAACCTGCTGAATAGTATTTCATTTCTTTTTCCAGTGATTTGTTTTTCAGAACCACCTCTAGTCACTGCTGCCACTTCACGGTACTCAGCCTTCTCTAATTCTCTGGACTCCAAAGATGTGCAGAGTAGTCTAAACCCATGCTCATGTGAAAGTATTGTTACTGCATAGAAATAATATTCAAGTTAATGTATATTTACAAATCAAGAAGTACAAACATAGCAGGTCTGAATGCTATGTACAGATCGTTATAGTACACCCAGCAATTATCAGCACAGGAAAAGCAATTTGTTAGGCCACATTCTTCTCTTTTTAGGATCATTTTGGTCTTAAATAACATGCCATAGCTCCAAACTGAGACATGTGAGTAACAGTAAAGCAGTAAAATTAGGAACTAAAAAGAAATGCCAAAAAAAGACTTGTTTCATCAAACAAGTGCTTGAATAGAAATAAAAGAATTATTATAGATCTATTTAACCCAGATTAAACTATGATGGAGGTCTTAGATTCTTGCAGCTTCTCTGCTTATGTTGTGTCACGTTTTTTGTAAATCACTCTAAGTTGTATTGGTTTGCATTGCCTTTTATTTTGTATCTAATTTCTCTACTATGCACCAGGATTCTTTTCAGACTCTTCAGTTGTGAAACTGGACCACAGAAGAGGTGGTGTGAGAAATATTCACTTAAAGATTAACGTTTTTTTATCAGTAATGGGCTCCTCACATAGCAACTTGGCCAATGGAACTTGAAAGTATCTAGGAACATTCCTACAAAACAACCATGGCCTCTTTCTGTATTTGATGCATCTATACCTTTGTTGCATTTGTTAAAGTCTCTTACATATTGATACAACTACATCAACCATCCTTATCCCCCAGGTCTGAACACAGGTCTGTCCCTGAACAGAGAAAATGACATGGTTTACATAAAAATGACATAGTTTACATCTTTGATTGTTGCTAAGTAGACTTTATATTCTACCCACAAATAACACACAAGTAGCTCTTCGACTTTTAAACAGAACTCTCGAGTCTTTGAGTCATCTTCCTGTCAAAGAGAGGTTAAATTGAAAACAAAAAAAAAACAATGCCAGACTTCACAAGTTGATGCTTCCTCTATAGCAGTGCCACCGAGAAACCACTTCCTCTCACACCTTTACAGAGAGTTTAGTCCAGTTCACAGAGAATTTAGTCCAACACACAATACAGGTCAGGTAAAGCATAAAAGTAGACTGATAAACAAATGTAATTCCCACACTGCCTATGATTTACTCAGAATTATATATAATTCTGGATAATATATATATTTTTTTGTTTTAGTTTAGTTTTAACAGCTTTTCCAACCTGGTACATATAACTATTGTTTTTTGAACATTAACTTATGTAGGGCTATTACATATGAGGGGGTTACACTTTTGTATTTTTTCTGTTTATTTTAGACAGTGTTAGTGTACAATTAATACATTCTTACTCATGCAAAGCAGAAAAATGCTCCTTACCAGGAGTGGGGTTCGAACCCACGAGGACATTTGTCCATTGGATCTTAAGTCCAACGCCTTAACCACTCGGCCATCCTGGTGTGCTTTGGTGTGAATGGGACACAATCCCCTGGCTTACTGTTACCTTTTTCATTGAACTCCATTGGTCACACGTAAAGACTGGCTTTTGAAAGGACTACAATTTAGGACATTTCGTAATAGGAGCATTAGTCCTGTTCCTTAACCACTCAGCCATCCCGGTATAAACATCTGGCTACCAGATCACATCGGTAGTAAAGTAGGACCCTCTGACGTCATCATTCAGACACTTTCTTCTGGACTCTATCCTAGCTGTGCCTTGACACTGTGCTTTCTGTTGTAGCAAGAATTTGACCCATGTGTCTGTTCATACATCTCTTTAAAAAATCAGCTGTTTAAATTTAGGCAAAGGCTCATATCTGCTCCTTCAATTATACACATAGCAACACACATTTCAGATAACTCCTCCAGTTCTGCTGTATTTCTCCATTACCCATTAATCATCTTTTGAAACATTTACTAGGAACCTATGCTTTGCCCAAAGCAGAGTGCATGTCTATTGTAATTTAAACATTGTTTATGCAGTTATACTACATGCCAGGGTGTTACCGTTTTAGTCAGTATTTCTGTTTAGTCAGTGTTGTATGATGGAGAAAGGGCTACTCGTGTAAAGCTGAAAAACTCTCCTTACCAGGAGTGGGGTTTGAACCCACGAGGACATTTGTCCATTGGATCTTAAGTCCAACGCCTTAACCGCTCGGCCATCCTGGTGCAGGGTATTAATGAGGAACCATTTCTTGGTGTGGGGAGCCCTTGTTCAGTTTTTTGGACCCCATTGTTCACACTTAAAGGCTGGCTTTTGAAGGAGCACAGTTTGAACCCACAAGGACATTTGTTTTTGCAGTTAGTTACAGTTTCACTGTCTTTGTGAATCACTCATTTCCTTGCAGTGTTGGGGATACAGATAATCTAAGGAAAGCTACAGTGTGCAATGAAATTAGAAAGGTTTGGGTTGCACTAAACCCTTTCAAAATACATTTAACACCTTTCCTGAGCACCAAGGCATTCTTGGCATCACAGGACACTTTCTGTGGAGTTGATGGTACTGAATCTATGATCACCCATCTGTTTCCATACATTAATCATGAACTGCACTAAAATGTACTGAAATGAGATCTGTGCAGTTAAAAGCCAGACTTAAAAGTCTGTAGCATCTCCGAGTGACACCAGAAACACAGGAGTATGTGACAGTCTGTGCAGTCTTGCATAATTTGGCTATACTACCAGGGGTGTTTACAGGCTGAATGCACGCATCTACTTTGGTTGATTTAATGAAGTTTTGTGTTGGTTTTCCTTCATATTTTTTTCCTTCATTTACTCTCTCGGCCTGTAGGGAAAAAAATGACACAGCTTTCTTGTTTGGTGGCTAAAGTATGCAAGGCAATATTGTTTTTTAAAATAAACTCGTAAAAATGCATTCCAACTCTATTTACCCTTACCATTTTGAAGGACCTTTTAATCCCAATCATGTTTAAAAAATTAGATAGTAAGACTTTTTGTCTCATGTCTACCTAAATAATTTGCATTCTGTTTGTATGTCAAATTTGTTGAAAAGTAGCCTTATAAGTACTTTATGATTGTGATTAGAAAACATGTATGTCAACAAAAATGTAACGAATTAATACATATTTCCTTGACCCCAAGAATTTACTTAAATTACATTCTAATGCATTCAGCCTGTCAACAATGTTCTTGCCAAGCAGCCTCATGAACTTTGTTAATGGCTCTAATGTTCCATTTTTCAGTCCTTCCCTAGCTGGCATCAGTCAAGCCCGTGCTGAATTAGCAGAAAAGAGTTGTTTGTGGAACTCGTAGAGCCTGGAGTGAACTGTGACACTAACTTAATTGAAGTTAATTCACATAAGCCTCCATTTTATAAACTCACTTCATGGAATACACAACAGGTTGTCACTTTTAAGTTAGGATCTGTTTTATTTTATTTTGTGTTATTGTATAATGTAGCATGTGCTACTCACATAAAGTTGAAAAATTCTTCACAGCAGGAGTGGGGATCAAACCCATGCAGAGCTGCGTCCATTGGCTCTTAAGTCCAACTCCTTAACCACTTGGCCATCTGGGTGGGGTTAAATGTCATCGAGGAACCATCTCAAGGTTTTATGGTGCCCTTGTTCAGTCATTGTTCATTGTTCAGTGTTCACACTTAAAGTCAAGGTTCTGCATTTAATTAGACTGTTCGGAGCACATTATTCTAAAAGTGTTTGTTTAAAAAAAATTTGGCAAACTGTAGCTTTGTTCTAAGGTTTTTCACTGTACGCCTCCCGCAGTGGCCTAGTGGTTAGGGCGTTTACCCCATGATCAGAAAGTTGTGGGTTCGAGTCTGAAGACTGCTAGTGGCACCTCTGAGGTACCCTTGAATACCATCCCCACATGTGGCTCCCTGGGTGCTGTGTTCCTGGCTGCCTGCTGCTTTGCTTGGTGAGTTAAATGCAGAGGAAGATTTTCATGCTGTGTTCACATATGACAGAATGGTCATGTTACACCTTGGGCAAGTGAAATTTGCCCAACCGCTTTCTGATTGCACACATATGTACACCAACAGTTGCAAGTGTTACCTCCAGGTTCCATAATGAAATTCTGGGGTTCCACTTTTGCCGGTTAAGCCAGTCTTGGACCAATTGACAGCCTCCTGTCCAAAACCACTAGTAGGTGATTTTCTTTCCAGTGGAATGATTTAATCTAATTTAGAGCACCTCTTTAATAAAAAAAAGACAGTTTTCTGCAGCAGGTTCTGAGCAATAGTTCATCCTGTGGAACACTGGGTTATAATTTTATGGACTTCAGGGTGTGATAAATCTAATGGTGTACTTACATTTTCCACGTAACTGTTGTTTTTTGTTGATGTTTATGTGTTGGAGTATAAGCTGAGAACGCATAAATACATTAAAAAAAAAGAAAACAGGGTGGTAATCAAATGCTTTATTCCTATACTCTTAACGCAAGCAAATAACAATGCTTTTTTCCACACCATAAAACAGCAACAGGAAAGAGCAGAACCAAGGACAGACGTTCATAGCTGTTTTACATGATCAGACCAACTTTAGCAGTGTCATGAACTTTTCAAAACTTGTTCCTGGAATTGTGTCTCCCAGGTGACCAAACTGCGTGATTAAGATTTGTCTTGAGTGAAGTTGAAAGCTTTACTTCGGTAGTTTTTGTTAGGCTATGTAAAAAAAAAAAAAAATTCACAAACACACAGTCTTGGACACTGGTATCCCAGGACCTGTTTTACTAGAGAGTGTTTGACTTGACAGTATTTCCATTCAAATGTCACCACTCGCTCTAATCCAGTACAAGCTGAAGTCATTTATGTCACCAAACCACCAATAAAAGTACGTGTTAATTTTTGGTCTCACTCCCTTTCAGTAATCAATGCTTCAAGTAGCTCTCACAAAGAGATCAGGTTCAAGTGCAAATGTAGAAGAACTTTACAAAAACTTTGGAAGTGATTTTCCTTAAAGTCAGATCCAAAGTAAAGTAAAGTTTGGTGTGGAACAGAATAATACATTTTTAGTTGACCACTTTGTACCTATATTACATAGTACAATGTGCAGCAAACCGAGCAGATACAAAGGCTTCCTTTTGAAATTCACACCGACGGAGAAGTAAATAAAGTCAACAAATCTCAAGAGATATTCACCCAGCAAATGCAGCTACCATACAAGTTCTTTAGTCACAGTTTAGTCATAGTCTTGATATTTCATAGACAACCTTGAATCAGTGTTATTCCAAGACTATGTCTAATCCATTTAAGAAAAAAAAAAAAAATCCAACCCATTTGATAATTTCATTACTGTTTATCACACACAGTATCCAAAGTTGAATATTTCACCAACTTTATAACTAAAGTACCTATAACTTCTTTAGCTGATACAAATTCATTTTCACTTCCTCTCTAAGTCATCCTAACAAAAACATCACTGATACTGTATAACAATATATTTTACAGTGTAATAAGGTGTAACAGGTTAAATGCACACCATGCTACTGCTCATTCTTTCCATTAGCATGTTCGCACTAACAAAATGCTGATCTAACCATTAGCTAAAACATTGTATTTTGTGTCTTTATACTATCCGTCTTTTCCTTGGTAGAGCACAGAATTGGGCAGATTAGCTGAGGTACTCTCTAGAGAGACAGTAAGGGGCAGTGGTAGGAAGCAGCTAGTTCAGTATAAATATCAAATACAACTAATTATTTACACCAAACCATATAGTGAACCGGTTCCAAACCTCGGTCCTGCAGGCCCTCTTGCGCTACACGATTTACGTTTTCCCTGCTCTTACTAATTTTAGTTGATTAATTGGATCAGGTTTGCTGGGAGTGTGGAAAACTGTAAAATGTGCACAGCAAGGAGTCCTACAGGACCAGGATTGGAACCCCTGAAATAGTACATTATAATAAGGTACAGTTTGTAGGTTTCTTTGGAGCTCAACTGAATGGAAATCATTTTAAGGTTCTCCTAAATAAAGGAAACACAACCATTGCCTTTGTAAATATATCCAACTTTCTGTGAGAAACACAAAAAACTAATTGCTGAGAAGATGAACTTTTAAAAGTCTAAGAGCACTATAAAGGGAAGCATATGAAATGCATAAAGATAAGTGCTTTTCATTCGTTCTGACACATTCAGAACCACTCCTGGCCCACACCTAAGCTAAATCTACCCCAATGGATCAAATCGTCATGGTCACATTGGAAGTAAGTGATCATCCCTTTCCTCTGGCTCTTCTAATGGCTCAGTAGATACACCTCTGTAAGCAGGTGGTTCCTCTCTGCTGCCACGGGAGCGACACACAAAGTCACATCCATCCTGTGAAAATGCAGAGGCTCACTTAATATGAAATCGTTTCAGTCTTGAGAGAGTGATCAGAAAAGAAAGAGACTTACAGCTGATAAGTTGCCTATCTCTGACCAAAATGCATAGTTTGGAAACTGTTCAACTCCTTTTGCTCCAACAACCAGTCGTTGATAGAGAAATCCGCCAATGAGATACACAGCCAAGCAGGAGAAAGCACTACAAACACACATCAAATCAAATTAATGAAAGCATTTTGTTTTCCAAAACAGAAACAAATGGGAGCTCCTGTAAGGTAGGGAACCACTGATAGTAAAAATATTCTCTGTGCCCTTTCAAAAGCAAAATCATGATTCCCATTTTAATAACAGCCTGGCCGTTTCTTACCAAATCATTAAGTCATTTCATTAAAAAGCCATTTTCGTCCCGTTTCTCCTCAAAGAAATCCACATACAAAAGGAAGCAAGTGAATGATAACTGAAATCTTTCTGAGCAACATCAGGAATGGTCAGAGTGGTCTTGGGTGACACACTGAGGGTTGCAGTTAAAACAATGGACTCCAAGTACTCACACAATAAGAAGTATGGACCCAGTGCTGAGTTTGGATTCAACAACGGGGCACACTGCACTGGAGTCCAGCTCAAACAGGTAAAAACAGTCAAGTTCCCTTTCCCTTTGTTCTTGAACCACTGAGAGCTTTCCCTGAAGAAAGTGGAAAGACTTATGCAATTAGAAAGAAGTACACAGATGAGAAAAATAAACAATAATAAACAATTAATCAGACACAGAGGCAAAGAAATAGAAACAGCATTTGAGTAGGGGAACTACCAAAATGTGCTGATACAGGCCCTGCAGGACTGAAATCGCACATCCCTGTTCTAGATGATGTTCCTGTTTTCATTCTGTGAACCCATTTCTAATGTTTGTGGAGTCATAATTAATTTACTTTATAACCATTTCCCAATTTCCATTTGTTCCTTTACTCTGGCAAGGTTTGGTGCTGTCTTCAAGTACAACATATATAAATGACTGCTGTTCTAATAGGGTGCCCTCTATTGTGGCTCATTCCGAAAGCAGTCCAAGCTAAAGTGAATGCAAGGAACTGTTCTGTTTGGACCTAAATCTCCAGGGACGTCAGAAAACAATAAATTGTGGTCCCTCTTATCGGATGCCTGGGGAGGCATTCCCAAACAATCTCAAAATACTACAACTGATGAAGAAGCAGATTTGCTAGAAATCCATCACAGACGTGATAAAAACATGGGGCCAAAAACAGCACTGAGGAATGGAAAGGCTTGGTCCTATATTTGTATCTTCTGCTCCAGTAACTCTGCTAAACACTGTCTGCAAAGACATGCCTCGTCACAATGATGTGAATAACTGCCTAAACTGCTGAGGGTTGAGCAGTTGGACATTTGTGATTGTGTTCATGGTTTTTGCAAGTTTCTATACAGGGACTGATGATTTAAGTCATTTTGCAAACTTTAACAATGATTACATAGTCTTGCTAATTTTAAAAAGCAAGCAAAATTGCTTTAAGTATAACTTGTAATATTAGCTTTGTGTGGAGTACAATACCCCTGGTCTGAAGTCTAAAAAAAAAAAATCTGTCTTGGTTTTCAACCACCGTTCATTTCGTTCTGAGCTTTTCTTATAAGTGAACAGTTTAAGATCTCACCACAGCCGCAGAGTTACTACAGGAAATCATGACAATTGCCTTCCTCTCCTCTTTTGAGCAATGGAAATCATATTTTTCCCCGCCTCTGTAGATCAGCATGACCCAGTCACCTGTAGACAAAGTCAGCAGAGGTGGCTATGTTTAGATACTGCAGACTTCAAAGAGTATTTGGACATTTTTGGTGAACTTCAATGTAATTTGTAAAATCAGTTACTTTGCAAAGTTGCCATAAGAAATGTGATAATGATATTAAACAAACAAGACATCTTAAGAAAGACAAATTTGCTAAATAGAAAACACTGTCTTGGAATGTTTCGCTTCAATTTTTTATTCCAACTTTGACATTTACTGTCCTAACTCATTTAACACAACACTTTTTTCAAGAAAGGCACAAATATCCAAATACTTTTTGAGACCATTAAATATTCATATAAATATTTTATAAATATGTTATATCAATATTTTACTCACATAAATATGTTTTTTCATTCTCTGTGATCACAGTTTTATGGATTTGTTTGGTAAAACGCACGAAGCTCTTACACAATCTTTTTATATTGAAAGTGTAGAAACTAAAAAACTTTATATTGTAAGTTTAGAAACTAAATCGCTTGTAAAGGATTTTGATGGTAATGATACTCACTCCCTGCAATAGCTTGTGTGGCAGTGTAGTTCCCGATGCGGACTTGTTTTCCGTTCTTGTCGGTCTGCACGACTCCTGCATCTTTCATCCCACCTGCATCATCACAAACTTTGAATGTGTAAGTGTACTTGTCATTTCCAAAAGTGACACTTGCAGTAAAACTGTGAGGAAACAAAAAAATGAAGGAAAAAAGGTTAGCTGTGTGCCAGGCTTGGGGATAAATTAGTCACTTGTGGTTTGAAAGTGCAGAGAAAATGCTGACTTTTGGTTGGTGAGGGGCTCTAGGAGATTAAGGACTTTTCTCTCATGGTCATTATCAGCAGAGAGCTTGCAGTTCTTGGTGTTGTCACTTGCTTGCAGGCCACCAACCAGGAGGGTCAGGAGAAGAAGGGTTCTCACAGTCATCACAGCCATCAGTGCAACCCTGCAGGCATAGTCTGTTAGACTGCAAGTATCATGTTAGTCAGCAGGTCATGTGATGTTGCCATGTTCGATAATGAAGCCCACAGGGAGAAGTTTCAAACCATTTGGAACAAATCAAAGGCTAGATCTGCGTTTATTGAGACATAATTACTTTGTCTTCACGATGCAATATACAGGGAACCGCGTTTTGTTTTTTTTTTTTGTTTACAACAAAGTTGTCAGAGCAGTCAGAAAGACAAGCATTTGGTTCAGCCCACATATAGGGTGGCTAGTCAATGCATATTTATAATCAGGTAAAAGCAAACCTTTCAGAGTCTTCTGAGCAGGGCAGCTCTAGAGGAATCAGTATGAAAAGGGAGAAGCAGCCAGTCAGGTGAGCTGAAGTGCAGTTCCTGATGTTCTCCCTCACAGTCAGCTGCCTCACAGTAAAACTTTAGAAACACACGCGCAAACATCCATGAGTGAGGGCCAAAGGGAGATCTAAAAGATACACTTTACACACAGAAGAAAAGCAGTTAGATCGTGCTCCAGGGTGAGAAGAGTCTCATGATCCAGTTTAAGAGAGCATGAAGACGGAAGCGAAACTAAACGAGGAACGCTGGAGCACGTGACGTCCGGCAGTGTGAGGAAGTCTGAGTGGTCATGGGAGATTGAGTTTATGTGAGATTCCAAACCTTTTTTAAGTTTTAGCGTCTGAGCGCCGTCCAAACTATTGTCAGGTGAGTGTTTTAAACGGGGCAAAGTACTTTGTGTATGTATGGTTGTGACGTAAAAGATTTGTCTGTTTTACACTGTGAAAAAATATCCCTGATGCTGTTTTTGCTTAAATTTGTTTCAACTCTCCTCTGTATTAAAATATCAGCATCTCTCTTCTGTCGAGTTTTCATGCAAGCTTGATCTCGCTTTGTGATAAATTACAGTGGACGAGAGAGATAATATAAAATATTATAGAATCAATGATTATATAGTAAGAATAACAAATCTGTATTTTTACTATATAATCAATCATGTTCATTTAAACACTCATGTGAGAAGTGGGCATTTCTATGTGATCTCTAAGTGGGGAATTATAGAGCCATTTCGGTATAATAGATATTCAGTTGTAATGTAAATTAAAATACATCGACAACTACACTATATGGACAAAAGTATTGGGACACACCTCCTAAATATTCAGTTCATACGATCAGGGACGTAGCATACGGGGGGTGGGGGGGCGTAATCTTTTGGAAAGCCTTCCAAGAAGAGGGGACGCTGTGATAGCTGCAAAGGGGGTACCAACTCCATATTAAAGTCTTTGTATTTGAATGCTATGTCATTAAAGTCCCTGTTGGTGTAATGGTCAGGCGTCCCAGTACTTTTGACCAGATAGTGTGTCACCTTCTCCTTTTTGTCAAGTGTTCTTTCAGGTTTGATCTTCCTTTTTGGTGAGCTACAGTGGAAGTGATCGCATGGCAGCATTCAGCGTCCAAAGTAGTATTCATACTACGTATTCACTCGTGTTAATTTAAACACTCGTGAAAAATGTGCATTTTTATAATATTTCTAAGTGAAGAATTATAGTAGAAAAGCCATTTCGCTATTTAATATATTGGATTGTAAGTAACGTAAGTTGTAAGTAAAATACATTGACATTTCCCATCAATTCCTTACTTTGCGATAGACATGCCCATTTCCCATGTTACTATTTAAATGAACGTGTTTGAATATGTAATAAGCATGCCAATTTGGACTGAAAGCTGTCATGGAATCACTTCCACTGCAGTTCACCATAAAGTGATTTTCTTTCAGATAACAGGCAAATGACTATAGCCTCCCCGCATTCAACAAGTGTGTATTGCATGAAGTGTGTTCTGTGATTCTTGCACTGATCAATCTTTGGCATTAAATTTGGCTCACATGTTTCTGCTGAATGTGCTTTGGATTACCATAAATCCAAAGTGCTAATCATAGTGTGAGTATTTGCTCTGAATAATGACATTCGTCACCTGTGGAGACAAATTTCACCAGGGGTCTACATACTAAGAAAGCTGGACCGCTTGATCAAGGCAAAGACTCAAGGTGTGACTGGAAGATATAAACAGCGCCAGAAATAACTTATCTACCTTTACTTAACACTGGCCAGGTCCAGCCTGCAGAAACTTGTAAACAGGGTGTCAAGATGTACATCCCATCCACACCCATTGAATATATTTAAATGCAGTTACAGATGAATCACACCCATCTGTTATCTGTCTTTCATGTCTGACGTGTCGTTGTAGCTTAGGAATGCAAAAGAAGCAAGCCTAAGCATTTACTTTTTTACCGGTTTTACTAACTTTTGATTTGCTTTTATAACTCGTGATTTGCTTTTCAGTGTTTAAACTCTGAGCAAGAAGCTATGTTGACCTGAGACTCATGAGATCACTATTCTTAGAGTTTGTCTAACTTTACATATCATCAATGAAAATCTGTATAATTACATTTTATAACATCCTATAGTTTCTCAGTTCTTGTTTCTGAGTGCTTGTTTTGCAAGTCAATACTGGAGTTTAACCTTTGCAATTTTTTGGCAAAGGCTTATGGCTGTAAATAGGCCAGTTGTGTTTTTTTGTACTGCTGTATTTGTTCTTTTGCAGCCTTTATTGTACATTTTCTGAAGTTAACTTACATATCCTCTGCCTTCTCCACAGCCACCACCTCTCATGATCCCTTCCCCCTCCTTCTTTCGTTGACTCCTTCCACCCTGTTTGTACCTGCTTCAGTGTGCGGACACACCCGGCACCTCTGATCTCTCCAATCACAGACAAGCAGAGAAACACTCAGAAGGTGCACTTCCTATTTCTGTGTTGGAGAGGAGCCCATAGCAGGAGTGGAGGTAAAGAGGCCTGGACTAATAATTGGGCAGCTGATTTAATCGCTTTGGACTGGAGGTGTCCCATGAGGTGCTCCAAAAACATTTCTCAGTGCGAGATGAGTTCCTTTCTTCATTATGCCAGCGTGGGAGCGAGAGTGAGAAGGAGAACGATGGGAGGATCTGTGTGACCCTGTTCAGACTTGTTTGGGAATTTGAGAAGAGAGGGAGGAGGGGTAGAAACTTTGTGAGAGTGGAACGCTGTGGAGAACCTCTGGCAGTTGCTGTAAACATTTGGACTTTATGCCTTAGAAGAACAGAAAGAAGGTAATTAAATCACGATTATCAGTAAAGCATTTATCTCACTCCCAACACTGATTTACTCAGTGAGCACGCGCAAGTATGTGGACTGGTTGTGTGTTGTGCAATCCTTGCTAGCGTTTCAGCAAGAGAGGAGGAGTGGAAAAGGGAGAACACTGTCTCTCCAAGACAGTTCTCAGGTAAGTCCTCTGCTGAATGTCCGTAACGTTCTTCTCTTTAGATACTATAAACTGTCCACACTGTGGTTGACTCACACAATCAACATCAAACTACCTAGCTCCAGTTAGCCAGGAATGAGGAATGCCAAAGGCATCTCTTGATGTAATCTGTGGGTCACTCATTGCTCTTGTTTAACCAGCCATGTAAAAAATTCTGACCTTTTTACTTCTGCTGTACAGTAACTGTATATTGAGTTTATAAGAATGAATTCTTTATAAGATACAAAACTATACTGAATTTTAAGAATGATTTTGATTGCAATTCTTTGCATTGGGACAGTTTAATGATAGTATAATGCTAGTACAAAACAGATTTTAATGTGGTTTGAAGTGCACATTGTACTGCACAACTTCATTATTTGCCTAAATCTGATTGTGAGATATGCCGGCTGAGAAGGTGCCTTTTACATGTAGAGTGATGAGCGAGAAAATAGTGTTGTGATAATAGTAGTTGTCCTTTTCAGTTAAATGTAACCATTCTGCCAAAGCATAACCCAGTGTACGCTGGATATGAAAACCTAAAGCCAAAGTCAACATAGAAATCACAGTTTTCTGAAATGTTTCATTATTTACTTGCATTTTACATTTACTATGTTGTGTTAGGTTCCTTTACTTGTCTTCATTTGGGAATTGCTTTTTTGCAGGACTGAGTTTTAATTATACCAACAAATCTTGTCTGGATGTCAACCAATCATAAACACTTTCATCCCTGAAAGGTTGTGAAAATTATGCTGCCATGGGAACTAAACGTGCAAATTGGATCACCGAGGACCCTTCACAGTTGCCACCCAGCCCAGCTACAGCAGACAGGGGCTACCAGACAAACGATTGGATAAGTCGTGAGGCCAGACCTCAAGCTGGTATGAAAGTCAGAACCGAGCGAGACAGGGAAGGGGAATCACGGAGAGCTAAAGAGTTGGACAGAATGTGGGGTAGACCAAAAGGAGGACGGAGGGAAGTGGAGCAAGAGCAGTGGGATAGGGAGAGATTAACAGTATTTAAAGGTAGACCAGGAGAGCTAGAATGGCAAGAAAGGGACCGGAGGAGAGAAGAAGACAGACATCCAAATGGAAGAATTGCCTCTGTGCAAGAGTATAGTCATCATACAGAAAGAGAAAGAGAGAAAGGAGACACTTTCCCCAGGACTAGGAGGCGAAGTAATGAAAGAGAAAGAAAAACAAGGCTCTCTATTGACCAGGAGACTGAAAGAACGATGGAGAGAGGTATGGGAAGGCCTAGGGAATTTGACAAAACTGAAAGTGAAAGAGAGAGAGAAAGGGAGAGAGCCAAAAAGAGAGACAGAGATGTCACGAGATATAGGGAGGCAGAGAGACACAGAGAAAATGAGAGACTGAGAATAAGGGAAGAAATGAAAAGAGACAGTAAAGGACGACTCGAGAAGGAGGAATCGGACAGGACAAGAGTCAGAGGGTGGGACTTTGGAAGGAGGGAAAGAAGGGGAGATAGAGATGCAGAGGTCAATGACCAACAGATCATGAGGGTGAAAGAAGTAGACAGAGAGAGAGACAAAGCAGGACAGAGAGATAGGGAAGACCGTCTGTATTCCATGCATAGAAGCAGAATTATAGAGGGAGACAGAGGAAACTTTTCAGACCGAGAGGAGCGGGAAGAAAGGAGCAGGGCATGGAGGAGAGAGAAACACAGACATACAAAGAGTGAAGGGGACAGTGATGGAGAAAAAGAGAGAGGCCTCAGAAGAAAAGAGGATGCCGAGTGTCTCAGATATGACCAGAGTAAGAGTGAGAGAGACGGTGATAGAGAAAGGACCAAGGAAAGACTGAGAGAAAGAGAGCGGCGCAGAGAAGTACAGTGGCAGAGAGACAGAGACAGAGGAAAAGAGAGAGAAACAGATGCCCTGGGATACAGAGGGAGAGAAAGTGATAAAGAACGTATGATGGACAGATCTACAGAGCGATACAGGCAGAGAGACTGGGCAAGAGAGGAAAGACTACCTGACAGACAGAGGGACGGTGTGAGAGACATTCAGGATAGGCGAAGAGAGAAAGAACCAAGTGAACGAATGAGGAGTGAGTGGGACAGAGAGACAGACACATATCCAAATCTGAAGGAGACGGAGAGATGGAGGAGTTGGGAGGATGGAGGCAAAGGGAGCAGTAGTGTGCTCGGAGCACAGAGTGAGACATACTTGAAAGTGCAGGTTCAAGCCCAAAGCAGTGGAGAGCTGCTGTCTGGAAGTGATGCTGAACTTGAACAAAGGAGGAGAGAAATTAAAGACAGCTCTGAGGTCAATGAGAGAGAGAACATTTCAGAGAGCAACAGGGAGAGAAAGAAAAATAGAAGTGCGGAAAGGGAGGATGTAACAATGGGGCAGTGGGAAGGAGAGGCAAGAGAATGCTCTGAAAAAGAGGAAATGGAGACTGAAAGGGACAGAGAAAGAGAGAAACCTGAGGGCAGATGGAGACCACACAGGAAAATGTGGCTGGAGCCCCGATCAGAAAGATTGAGAACAGAGTCTTTAGAGGAGGAATTCAGAGAGAGAGAGAGAGCCAGGGTGAGATATGCTGAGAGATACAAGGAAAGAAGGACATCAAGAGAGGAAGAGGAGGCATCATCAGACTCAAAGTCTGAAAGAGAAACAGTCTCACCCGAGGACAGGTACAGGCAACTAGAGAGAGCTGGGGAGTTCAGGAAGGATGTTGATAAAGAGAAAATAGAAGAGAGAAGAAAAGAGGATGCAGGCCAGGAGCCCATCTTCGATAACGAAGGGAGGTTGGATGCACCCTGTCAAACGGAGACAGAAATTGTGGAAGATAACGTGGAAGGGAGTGACAGAGAGGAAGAGAGGGGGGGTGGTCAGTATGGTGACTCTGAGGGGGAAGAGGGAAGTGAGAGGGAGTGGGGAGGAGAACTGAGGGAGAGAGTGACGTCAGGAGACGATGGTTTTGTGACTGTGTCCAGTGGAGGAGATGAGGATGAGGCAGAGGACGACAAGTTTGAAGACTGTAAAGAATTCTGGGATGGTGAAGTTAGAAAGGATCTCACTGGGCAGTCACCCACAAACACACACCAGAGTGAGGCAGTGTTTGAAAACAAAATAACAGAAGAGAGAAGTGACCACACTGTCACTGTCTTTTGTGTGGTTGGGCAAACTCTTCCCAGGTCAGGATTCAACCAAAACCAGCTGATGGAGCCAGCGGAGTCGGAGGACGTCAGTCAGCACGCAACCCAGGACCCTGGTAGCGGTGGTGGTAACACTGATCAGGATTTAGCCCCATTCAGAGTCTCGGAAACTGCAGAAGAGTCTGTAAAAGAGAGCAGTGGCATGCCAGGGCCAGAAAAAGAAAGTCTAAATTTATCTGAGGAAGATATCACAAGCAACCATGAAACCAACCAGTTAAAAGCAGAATATAAAGAGATGACAGAGGAAGTTACATCATCACAGGACCTAGAGTTTACTGGCAGTGTGAGTGTAGAAAAAGACTCTGATTCACACCCAGCCGTGACATGCCGACACACTGAGGATCAAGGGAACACTCAGAAGAATATGACAGATGAAGAAGATAGAGAAAATGAGGAGATATGTAATACAGTGGACGAGAGAAAACGCTACTCTGCTGCCCCGCATGTCAAATGGGCTAAGAATGTGCTGGAGGAGATCATGGATTTTTCCAATGATGGTACATTGAACATGCCTGAACTAGGCAAACAAACGGAGCAGTCAAGCGACGGAGCTCGTGCTGAGGTTGAACCTCAGGGGGATAAAGAGTCTCCATCCTCACCACTCTATGGTATTATCCAGAAGCCCCGCAAGCACGGCATTGAGAGAAAATGCATAGACCCTGACTTGCAAAACAAAACAGAGGACACAGAAAGTGACATGCAAGGGAACACAATTCTCATACAGGTAGAGAGGGAGTCGGAGACAGAAGAAGAACTAGAGCAGCTGGGCCTGGAGAAAGAGGGGCTGGAGGGAGATACAGACGAGGAGGACTATTATGACAGGCTCCTGCCCAGTCCCGACCTACAAAGTCTTTCCTCAGAGGGTGAGGCAGAGAAGGAGGGAAGCAGTAAAAAGGATGAGAAACAAAAGAAGAAAAAAACGGTATGGGACGTTCTAAGCTCCAGCAGTTTTCGAGATTTGGGCAGTGAGGCATGGGGCAGGAGGAGAGGTGTCCGGAAGCCACAAGAAAAACACACTGAAGATGAGGACGGTGGAGGAATTGCAAGAGACCGCAGGACCCGAGTGTTCAACACAGGTAAGAGAGGAGACATAGGAGGG
The DNA here is from genome assembly GCA_037576975.1 of Alestes dentex. Classification (NCBI taxonomy): domain Eukaryota; kingdom Metazoa; phylum Chordata; class Actinopteri; order Characiformes; family Alestidae; genus Alestes; species Alestes dentex. The sequence continues at coordinate 11,078,733 of JBBIGA010000007.1, forward strand.
GCAGCGTCCCAATTCTCCTTAGTGGTTTCCTTTTTCCCTTCTCCTACCTTGGTTATATAGGCCTGTATTCAGGCCAGTTCTACTACAATCTGAATACGTTTTAAAGAGGTTTAGCAAATATTTAGAGATACAGTACAGCTTGTTACTGTTTTAACTAGTTTACAGTTTTATTACACTTCTAGTACAGACTGCAATTTTACAAAAGTTAGAAAGACACAAAAACACAGACCAAAATGTAAACAGTATATCACACATTCTTAAAAACAAATCCAGATAAGGCTATACTAAGGTTTTATAGCATGGGCCTGAGAAGAAATCTTTTTAACCACAGATTGAACTGTACAGTGTGTGTTTCTTCGTGTTTTCTTCAGACTTAACGCTCTTCAAGAGAGCATGTAGAGGACTGAGTAACAAGAATATAATCTGCAGATCTCGGATATTTTTTCTTTTTTTAGAATGTTGATTTTTTTGTGTTCGTAACTGTTGCAGCATATTGCCAGTATGCAATGTGTCATCTATTGCAAAACATACAAAACATTCCACAGACTAAAGCAAAAAACCCCATAAAATGTGGTCCTTGTCATGGCAAGTCATGGTTTAATTTGATACGTTATAATTTTTTAATTAGCATTTTCTATTTAATTCAAACAAATAGAAAATGCTGAAAAAAAAACATATTTAAGCAAAAAATGTAATTTGACCAGGGGTACGAACATTTGTATGAAATCTGTATAAAAACATAATATTGGGGGGAAAAAACGAACATTAAAACGCACCTTTATGTCTAACAAGTAGATCAGTCTCCTGTGCTTCATCAAAACATCAAAGCTACATTCTTTAATTTACCTCTCCTTAATATAAGTTGTGGAGTGTGAAATCCATGTATAGCAAACATTTTATTGCTTTCTTCTATTTTGTATACAGACACATTTGTGAGAATTTTAATATTCTTCTCATTCTTTTTAAACCCTTACTGTCTAGATTGCACCTCCTTTTTAGTTGAAGGTGCAGTATGTTGCAATCCTGTAGTGGTCAAACTTATTGAGAAGAGATAAGACGATCTAGAGACTCCTTTAGGCTGTGGGAGATCAGTTAGTTCACTTTTAGCATTTGGTTGCTTGGATTAATATTTTGTCCCTTAATGAGCGCCGAATTTTTTTTTCCTTTTGTCTTAATAAATGGGATCACATCAGCATTCAAGTGGTCCTCTTGTTTTTCACTGGTGTATGATAAAGAGATTTTAACCTATGTGATCAGTCTTGTTAT
>JBBIGA010000007.1:11080098-11107772 GCA_037576975.1 Alestes dentex
TCAGCATTCAAGTGGTCCTCTTGTTTTTCACTGGTGTATGATAAAGAGATTTTAACCTATGTGATCAGTCTTGTTATAAGCCCGTTTTACAACTACATTGTTTAAATGACACCAGTTTCGTTTTAGGATTCTGATAACATGGTGCATAAGCTTAGAATGTCTTACCTTGTATGAAACCATTCAAGAGGCATTTTTGTTCATTAATTTCATTCAGAATTCAAATCAAGATTCCTATTTTGTGCATGGCACACATTCCAACCAAAACATGCTGGACGCTTATACACCAAGCTAAAGGGTTAATTTTAAAAAGGTTAATAACAAATGTTCTTGTTATTCTTGTTAAACATTGGAAAGTGGTTGAGTGAACAACCATAAATGAAATTATGCCAAATAAAGCAAGGTTTCTTTATAACATGGAAAACATATGTAACAGTGCATGTCTGACATCATGTTAACGGGTTGTGTGGTGATTAGTCAAATTCTAGGCTGTCCTTTGTCTTTACTTGCACTAGTTAACAGTTGCCATTGGCTGTCATTTAATATCTCATTAAATATCGAACACTTAGCTGGTGATGCACATTCTAATTAGAATTAAAATGATAATTATATTTGGCTTTTTATAGGTCAATAGTGATTAATAAAATGGACATTTTCTGTCTAATAACGAGACTCATTTACATACTGTAAATGTATTAGTTATCCATGAGTATTGAGTGTATTTTAGTAAATGTTTTCAGAGTAACATGCAAATGTGTGTGCAGAAACTCATATCAAATTGCTGTTTCTAAACTATGAATGTAACTGAATGATGTGGTGGGAATTGGTTGATTCTACCTATTCTACCTTGTTCCACTTTCAAACTCACTTACATGCATACCTCATTTACAGGGGGTGCTTCCCACCTCAGCCTTTTCAGAAAATATGTTGATTTTATGTCAGTTATCAGCTGGATTAAGATCAGTTTGTGTCAGTTTAGATATAGTGGCATTCAGCATAAGATCTAGCCAGGAGCTCAGGTTTGCATAGTTCTTTAAGTGTTTGCATATACTGGAAGATGTGATTCTGGCAGTTTGTGTAAGTGAACTAATAGCCTATTTTAGTCAAGAGTTTGGGAAGTTGTTTTGACCATGACTGGAAAATGACTCACAATCTAGATAAAACTGATCTCTGGGATAGTTTGGGTGGACTGCATTTAGTTTGGAGCTCTTGTGCTCTGGGTTAGTCCCTGTAAGAACATCTTCAATACCATCGCAGTACCTTTCCCACATTCTCATCTGGAGTCACATCTATTGAAGCAGACACATACTAGAGCATTTTAGTAAGTAGAATGATATTGTACACATAATCTCCCACATTTGAGGTGTTCAGCGAGTACACTGTTACAAAAAAATAACTGACAGTACTGTTTGTGTGGGCTTTACTATTTAGATGACGATGAATACGATGAACTGCGGCACAGCTTTAACGAATCAGAGCTCAGGTAAGTTAACCCTCACACTACTGTATATTTATTAATTCAGATGTTTTCTCTGAGAGGATAAACTGCAGAAATCTCTGATCACTGTCTCCTCTTTGTAGGAAGTTTAAAGCAAGAATCAGCAGGACAAGAATGAGAAACTCTAAATTTTACAGTAAGTTTCTTTACTTGAATTTGCTCCAGCACATCTCTCCATTCAGACAGTAGTACTTTTTCATCATCTGACAGTTAATGTAGTTAAGCTGATTTTTATGATATGTATGTTCAGCTGTGAGAGCTGCATTCATGTCAGTGTGCAGTGGTACATGCAGCTAAGCGAGCATGTTATAAGGGACGTTTTGGCATGTTACATAGCTCACATTTTCAGACATTTCATGAATGCCTGTGTAGATAACATCCACCCAGGCATCTTGCATGTAGCCTTGCACCCTAAAATATGCCTTGCTAGTAAGAGAGTCTTTACACATCTGAACCAAACCTTCATAGATATTGTCATAAAAGTGACTTTACAGAAGAAAGATTTGACCTATTTAGATCATTTCTAATGGTTCAGATGCCAAGAAATGGCCAGACAATGTAAAGTGAAGTTTTGGTACAAGGTTTTGTTATGACAGCAGTGATGACAGGATGCTAATAAGACATTGTACAAAATGTTACCTGTAACAAATGTGAATATTTTTGGCAGTTTGCTGAAGTAAGAGAGTGTTGCTCTGTCTGTTCGGCTTCTCTGATGGGCTGAGGGCAGGTTTGTGCATGTAAACCTATCTGAACGTGCAGAACAGCTGCTGAACAACTCTGGAACTCTTAACTAGGTTGTGGAGCTTATATGTTTCCAGGCAATATTGTTGCCTGGACATGTTGTACCATGGAGTTCGAATCATCTCTGTCATTTCACATGACAGTGTGACTGTTCGCCCACTTTATTGACTTTTATTTAACCAAGTACCTCTCTCTCTCTCTCTCTCTCTCTCTCTCTCTCTCTCTCTCTCTCTCTCTCTCTCTCTCTTTCTCTCTCGCTCACTCATAGATTCTCAGTTGTATCAGCAATACAGTGAGGTGGTCCAGAACAGGGAGATCTTGCATCAGTCTCATTCTGACGCGTCTGTATTTGGTGAAGTTTCGACTGTCCTGGCATCCTCCTCTCCAACACCCTCCCCTCCTCCGGCTCGTCGGCCCCTCCCACCTCTTCCAGCTGTGCTCCACCCACTCTCTCTGTCAATACCTAATAACTCCAGGGTGTTACCCATTCCCCACTATGTCCCTCCGAGGCCCGCGTCCCCTCGACTGTCCAAATCCTTTGCCTCCTCGCCTATGCTCTGGCAGGACTTGCCTGGAGTGAGGAACAACCCTGAGCTAAAGGACCTCAGTGAAGACGAGAGACGCCTGCAGGAGGTACTGCACTGCTCACTGGATTACTAATGGCTCCCAGCATAATGAGGGACAGATCTGATTGGCTGTCTGTTTTGTAGGTGAGATTTGAGGTGGTGACATCAGAGGCATCATACGGTAGCAGTCTGGACATCGTTGTGGAGCACTTTGTGAAGTCCAAGCAACTGAATTCCCATTTGACTACGCAGGACAAGAACTGGCTTTTTTCCAGACTTGGTGATGTGAGAGCCATCAGTCATAGGTAGGAAATGAGATCACTATAGCGAAAGGGGGTCTAGTTTAGGAGATGAAGACATGAGATTTGCACCCTTTTTAACCCTTTATTATTATTATTATTATGGTACTCAGTTAATGAATAATGGTTGATATGTTTAGTTATTTAATACATTTTATTTTAGTCTATTTAGACACTTTTTACTTTCTTTTTTTTTGGGTGTCAGCAAATGACAAAGACATGAAAATGGCGGTAAAATATCTCCTGTGCTATACACAAGCATAATCTGACAAATAATGTTGGCTCAAATGGTCTAGTGGAGCTAGGGTACCACATCGCTTTAACATCAGGTGACAAATGACAAGAATAGTCTAATGTGCGTTTCTGGGTTCTTTATGATGAGATCTCTTCCAGAATCAAATTAGTATCTGGACTTACAATTTTATTGACTCACTGATTCTGTTTTTTAATGTGTTTGTAATACCTTTTTTTTAAAGACCACCAGAAATCTTGTGCTAGAGTCTGATTCTCAGACTCTGTTGTCTAATGATGCTTTAACCATTAATTTTATTGTGTTCTGTAGTTTTTTCACTCAACTGGAGGAAAGAGTTGAAAGTGACATTATGCACTTTACCATCTGTGACATCATCATCAAACACTGTCCACGTTTTCGAGCCGTCTATGTGCCATACCTCACCAACCAGTCATACCAAGACAAAACATATCAACGATTAATGTAAGTGCCACCTATATAGACCGTGCAAAGTTGCAACTTTACTGCTATGATTGCTATACTTAACCACTCCCTCCTGAATCTGGACCCTCTGACTTGTCCTCCTCCCAGCCACTTACTCTTTCCATGCTGTCTTTTAAAGGAATGAGAACTCTGGGTTCCGAAACACTGTGGAGAAGTTGGAGCATAGCCCTAAGTGCCAGAGGCTTCCTTTCCGCTCCTTCCTCATTCTCCCATTCCAGAGAATCACTCGTCTTAAATTGCTAGTACAGGTACCATATCTCTTTACATTTAAAACTGCTGGTGCAAGCACTTCCTCTTTCAATTGTTTACACTCTCCCTTGGGAAAGAGATTTCCAGAAGCGCCAACATAACTAATATAGGCTTCACTTACGTCAAACTTTATATATTATATTTGATTTTACAGACTATTTTATTACAATATACTGGATTATTACTAAAAAAAAAAAAACAAAACAGAAAGAGAACCCCTGCCAGCTTTGGTTCACGGGCCATATTTTTTGATCTCCCTCCTCTGATATAAATACATTTTTCATGCTGCATCGATGATGTAGAATTAAATATATTTTGTAATATCACACACTAAATTACCATTGTGTATAAAATGAAAGTTTTGTGCGTAAGACTTGATTTAGAAAGTCTAAAACATTTCACAAAGATTTTTTTTTTTACAAAACAATATCATATTATATGATACAGAGAAATATAACATAGATGCAAGAAAGGAATAGGTGACAAGGATATTAAAAAACAGAATTTCATTCATCCAGTGCTACAGAGCATAGTGTCTCTGCTTTTTGTTGTGTCCACACCCGCTATCATTCTGGAATGTTTCGTGTCCTCCATCATTTGTTTCTGTGAGCTTCATGAGCATTTTGAAGGTCTATTGCCTTTTAGGTGTTACTCGTCAGATTGTTGTCTGACAGCTTCCTCAAGTTCACTTGAGCAGAACATGCCTCATCATATGTCTGTATGAGAGAGAATGCTCTGAACGATGCTTTGTAAACAGGGCTGGAAATTCTGTGAACACTGCTGAGTTAAGCTGTTGTTTGTTTTAGTTTCCATTCCAACTGTGGCAGAGAGACCTGTCCTAGCCCGATGAAAGCCGATCCCCATGTGTATTACCATTTTTAGACACAAAACACTCCTTAGATGATGAAGCCACCCAGCTTTGCCTGCATCATGTGCATCTGTAATGTAAATAATACATCAGTGTTTAACGCACAAATGTTCTGTAATCACTCTTACTGAGGCTATAGAGAGTGACCTGAAAAATGTATATGTTTCTTGACCTTAAGATGGGCCTCATTCTACAGTCGATTAATAGAAAAAATTCTCCCGCATGTTATGGTTTTGGGAAGTAAATATTATTAGATGTTTATCATTTCTTTAATTTAACTGATCAATTGCTTGTTTAATCTCTGGAAACAACGGACAAGAACAGTGGGGCAGGTTTTCAAGTTTTTAGTAGGCCTGTATTATGTTACATTTTTTATGTTTCTTTTGATTGCGCTTTGCTGAAAAGATGAAATGCATTAACACCTTAGCTGTCACATTAACACCATTATGACAATTTAACACATTTTTTAAAATTCTGTGTAGTCAGTCCTTTAGATTTGAACAGAGTTAATTGCAGTTTGAGTTTTTGATGTAAAATAGTAAAAAAAACATCTACTGACAATGATATTCTTTGTGGTGGGGGTGACAGGAACCAAAGGTTGCCTATCAAAGATGCCTAATTATGTGTCTTTGAGTTTTTATATGTAAAGTTGATATTAGTGGTAAACTGTGGTGAATTTGGAAAAGGTACTGTACTATTTGTACTATTTTGCATGTACCTCTTCACCATAAATGTGCTTAAATATGTGTCTCAGGCATCAGGCAGCACATTTGTAACCAGTTGATTCAATAGCCTGCTGTGAAGAAGCTTTTAGAGGCATTAAACATTTCAGACATGTGGTTTGTATCACCACGGCTGTGAACAATTCTGACTTGGTGTTTCTCTAGAATGGAGCATTTTTAATTAAATCATTGTGAATCACTGTGAATTTACAAACCCAAAAGTGGCCATCTAACATAAAAAATTTAAATTGAGTAAAAATGAGTTAAATTATGGTTATACATTTGTTTCCATGCACCTTTTGGCCCCCCAATCCTACCTGAGTGCCTGGTGCATCTACTGCATTAGTTTAAAGTGCTGCTGAATCTAAATCTTCCTCTTTTGCAGGTGTGAGAAAATGCCACATATACCAGTGTGTCTTTAAGTCTGTTCTCGTATTGTTCTCAGATTCATAGTTTTTCTTCACCACTCCTCTGTGTTTTGTAGAACATTGTAAAGAGAACAGCTCCAAAGACAAAGGATGAAGCAGAAGCTATCAAAGCTATGAAATTACTAGAAAAAGTGAGAAATACACACACAAGTACACACATTTTTTCTCCGTCCCCTTCTGTCATCCGCATGCGCACAAACTTACACGTTCTGTGGACCATCTTGCTGTTCTTCTTTGCAGATGATTCAGGACAGTAATGACAGTATTTCACAGATGAAGAGCATTGAATCACTTGTGTCTCTCAATGCCAAAGTGGACTTTGAGTGCAAGGTGAGTTATTATTCAGCTCTCGTGGTGAATTGTTACATGGCTGGAATATTTAGGTCAGAAAGTTGGCCTGCAAAAATATTAGCTGTTTGTTTATTTGTTTAAGACATTGATTATGGTACATGTATTATTCTCAAAATGGGGTACCCAATGATGTAAGGAGTTTTTTTTTTATAATATATATATTTTTTTATAAGCACAAATAGCTTTTAATAATTGAGCGCAAATAGCAAATTGTTAGATTAGCTTTGTCAGAAAACTTCTAATACATTTTAGTTTAATATGGATATGACGTTCTTGTGAAAGCCTAAGTCCACACACATTTCAAATAACGTACTTTATGGTAACTACATGACAAAAGGAAAAGATTTTGAATATGAAAGGATGATATTTACTTGCCATTTCTATGCTTAGTTAGAATTCCCATACTTTTGTTTATGGGTCACGATCTGTACAGCTTTAAAAAGAAAACATATTTAGTCAGTGTCGAAGTGGGACAGAAATGTACGGAAACTGTGTGACTTATCTGTTTTGATTATAATGTAGTTTTAGTTGAAATGATGTAGTTCAGTAACTTAAGCATTTGAGCCTTGTTTAAGCATTTGAAGCAAGATTGAAATCATAGGAGCAGGATATGAATCAAGCAGGAATTTTTACCCAAGAACCTGCTTCATAAACCACATTACATTTAGCAACTATTTTGTGTGCGAAAAAATGTTACACCACTAATAAGATCATTTCTGTGCTTCATGCTAAAAATGTGAACATATATCAAAAACTCACTGCTAGGCCTCAGAGGTTCCTATAGCTGCAGAAACACCCTATTATGCAAGCACTTTCCGAAAATAGGTGAGGAACAGAATTCCCAGTTCATTTTTCATGCTATCAACCAATTACGTGTATGTGCTGAGTTTGCATGCTTGATATAAGAAGGGTCTGCATGATGCAGGTTTGACCTATCATAATGTAGCAGGGTGGAAGAGAAGTCATTATATGGAATGAAAAGTGACCTTCTACCACTTCTTGCAAAAGAAATATTCGTGCCGTGTTTACTAACACCGCTGACTTAATTATCCAAAAAATAACTTGCCACAGGAAGCCAAAGGAAGTCAAATATAAACATAATGTGTGTGTGTGCGCTTGTGTCCGCTTGTGTGCGTGTTTGTGCGTGCGTGTGTGTGCGTGCGTGTGTGTGCGCGTGTGTGTGTGTGTGTGTGTGTGTGTCTCAGACGCTGCCGTTGATCAGTCAATCACGCAGGCTGGTGAGAGAAGGCCTGGTCACAGAGCTGAGGGATTTCTCTCTGAAAGAGACTGAAAGAAGTGCCTATATTCATCTCTTTAATGACTACCTGCTTCTCTCACTGCCGAAAGAGTGAGTCTGTCCATCCAAGCACATCACTGAGCACATCCCTTTTTTACAGTTTCATATCAAAGCATTTTATCATTGCTTAACAGCTAGCCTGTCCATAATGCTTCCCACTCTCTGCCCTCTGTGTGTAGAGGTGGGCGGTTTACAGTGATAGACCACGCTCCAGTGTCAGAGCTACGAGCTGAAAACTGCAGAGTGAAGCTCCATTCCCTGAAGAAGAACCTCTTCCGCCTGCACATGAGCCACAAGGCCCTACTATTGCGCACAGAGACACAGTGAGTTTGGAAGAACAGAATGTGTGTTTAAGCCCCTTTGGCCTTCCTTATAACTTATAATCAGTAGTTTATTTTCACATGAATATGTGACCCAGTCACTTTAATATATTTAAGCATATATTTAAGCATGTATTTAAATTAGGCAACAGTACACAGTATTTCATTGAACCGTTCGGTACGCCCCCTACGGTTCAATACACGCAGGTGAACAGGGATATTTCGGGATGCATAATTTTGTTACAGCCTATCAGAGCTCTGTATGTAAATACAAGCACCGAAATCAGCCAATCAGCATTTTGGATGCAAATACAAGCCCGAGAACCAAGGGTAAGAGGACTGTAAACAAGCAAAAGACAGTCTGGTGAAAAAAGAACCTCTGTTGCAAGTGAGAGAGTGTTCACCACCACAGGGGACACTGTCAGTGCAAGCTGTTCCCGTCTTGCTCCAGAGAACATAGACAGGCTTAACTTTTTGCACAAAAACCTCACTATAATGGAATAGATTTTTCCAGTTACTAAATTGATTTTGCACTGTTATTTTACAGCTAATGTTGTCTGTTTACCATGTGTATCTAAAATTCAAAACGTTGATTTCATACATTATGTTTTTTTGTAAATGGAAAGTTTTATGTGTCTATATAAAAAATAAAGAGTTCAAGGAATGATAGTATATTTTGTCTAAAATATATGGATACTATCAATACCATAACGTACCATAACCGTGACACAAAAACCGCAATACGTACTGAACCGTGGGTCCAGTGTACCGCTGCATCCCTAATTTAAATATATTTAAGCATGTGAAAGAGTAAAGTCCTCTTTAAAAATGTATAGTTGTAAAAGCACATTGGCAGAGACTTGTTCAAAATTGCCATAAAGTACATTAATGTGATTATTAAAGGGTCCTACTTTTTTATCCTACTTTTTCCTGCATTTTATTTTGGCCACTTTTATATGGTTTTATGCATATAAAAACCATATAAAGGCACAGTAACAAAAATATATGACTATTTTTGTTACTGTGCCTTTAAGGTTCAGTAAATGATTTCTGTTCTGAGTTGCTTTCATTTCAGAGGGAACTGATGGATATATGTGAACCCATTGGTTTTTAATGATGGGCAGATTAGTGTTACAAAAAGTTGGATATCCATTATAAAAAGCATCATATATTATGTCTTAAAAAATTTTTTTTGGATATGAAACAATTTAACACCATAATACTCTAAATAATCTTTATTATTAACCTGTGCCACTGTGTGGCAAAGAATATTATAATTATTGTTAATACTACTACTACTAGTACTACCACTAATAATAATAATAATAATAAAGCCTGCGTGTCTTGATCTTGGTTCATGGAGGCACATCATTAGGTTTGAATATCATTTAAAGCTCCTTCACATTGTTCTGCTCCGTGTCTTTCTGTGTCATATTTCTTGACTGCTGGATCCTTTTTTTGTTAATAATTGATCCAAGGAGGCAAAGCAGCCCACCGCATCTCCACCCTCACCATCAGTGTTAAACCTAGTGGTATTTCCTGCTGTCATAACCTTTTCTTTGATCTGTAGTCCCATTTTTCACTTATATTTCACTTATTATTTTTCTCATAATACGTCTTTCTGCTGTAAACAAACTACAGTCAATTATTTATTAAACGCTGATGTGTCTTTTGTCATAGCTGTTCTCCACTTTGTGTTGTTTCTTAAAACAGCTGTGGTAAGAATCACTTCAGCATAGCTCGTGTGGTTTACTGCTCCAACAGCAGACTGCATAGTCTGCTCTGATACGCACCACATTTGATAATACTCTAGAGCTAATCGTCAGTTAATACTGGCTATTTCTGTGTCTGCTATTCCTGCAGGGCTGATAAACTACGCTGGATTTCTGCACTCTCTCGTCCTCATCCTGAAATCGACTTAAATGCCGCTAAGGGTATGGCTCATTTCTAATCCAAGAGGAAGCTGTGTCATGGAAGAACTATGCAATGACTCGAATGTTTAAATACTTTGCATTTACTCCATCACAGACATTTCTCAGATGCAGTGCATCAGAGCCTTCGTTGCCCAGCAGCCTGACGAGCTCAGCCTGGAAAAGGCCGACGTCCTGTTGGTTCACCAGCAGAGCAGCGATGGTGAGGAAGTGGCAATCATTTCTGAGTAGAAATATACACATAATCACAGGCCTGTCGGAAGCGCATTATTCACCAACAGTGTGTGTAATCTTACACAATCAGTTGGGTGTTTTAGAGGTTTTCCAGTGAAGTGCAGTGGAACTGACCATTGTCATGTTCATTTAACACACAAAAAAGGGCAATTTACTAACGGAGAGATCCAAATGATGGATAAATAGTCTTTCTATATTTACTTTAGTTTCAGCACACCAAAGAAAGAAATAAAAAAATAAATAAATAATGACTAAAGTACGTCACAGCCAGAGGGATAAAATGTGTGGGTTTTGGCATTATTTCCAAGATGAAACTATCACAAATACTGTTACAGATATTTACAGATAGTCTTTAATAGTTTATTACAAATTCACAATGGCAATTTGTTAAAGAGCCCATATCCTATGCCCTTGTGGATTTATGTACCAAAAGTTATTTTTTTTACATGACCACCTTCGAAACTCTTTTTATCCCCCTAGAATTAAAAAGGCTGATTTTGTTAGTGTGTGTTTAGGACTAAATGATCTTTGTTCCACTTGGCTGCTCCGTATTGTGCTTCATTATAAAAGCAATCCTTATCACTTTATTGTAGATGGGTAAAGCTAAGTTGTGGGCTGAACATGCAGATATATGTAGATGTGTTTTTCGTGCCATCATGATAACAGGCTTGTTTTTTCAGCGAAATTCACAAATATGGGCTGTATGGACTGAGAAGTAAATGGCATATTTTGAAACTAACTGTTTTTATACACTACATACTTTTCTTATACACGAAGAAAAAAATGTTTTCCATGTTATGGGCCCTTTAAACCATTTTGAAAACCTAGGTGCCTGCCATTTGTTGTGCTGTTTTTTGTTAGTAATTTATAAGCACCATTGATTATTGATGATTGTTTCTACATTGGTTTGTGCAGGCTGGGTGGAGGGAACTCGTTTATCTGACAGACATCGGGGATGGGCCCCAGAGTCTCATCTGGAAACAATACACAGTCAAAAAGCTCGAGAGTGTAACCTGCTGGATGCCCTGAAGATTACAGCTGCGACGGCCACAGTGTGAAGCTCACTTGGAATAGTGCTGCACCTGTCTTGACTTAAAAGAGTCAAACGTTTACAGAAGAGACACAATAACCTGGTCAAAAGTCATGCAAGCAGATTCCGGTGCACATTCAATGGTGCGTAATGTTTCTGCTCCTAAACTGGACTCTTGGGACCCTTCTGAGCTCTGAACTCTTCAGAAACCACCGGAATATAAGCCCTGTACAGTTTATGGATTTGGACTATTATCCTAGGGAACAGCATTAAATACATCAAAGAACCACAGGAGGTTTATGGTAAAAGGCTGGCTGCTTCTTTTTAAAGATTATATAGATTTTATGCATAGCACACAATTAATGGTAACTTAGCAGGACAGTAATTATAACACACAGTGCAAATGTGACCAACATGAAAAGGTCTTGGGTTGTAGTTGTATCGGTTTCGCTTGTATATAACATTTATAAACCATCCATTTAAAAAGATGCATGCGTGACATGTGCTCATGTGTTCTTCTGAAGCCAAAATGTCAGCAAAACATCCCAATAGATATGTGTTCAAAATTAAACAGCTGCTATATCTCAAACCAAGACTACAGTGATTCCAGTGCAGTGTGTTGAAATGTCATTTAGAATAGTCCCAGTCTCCTTGCAGAGCTCTAGTCACATGACGAACTTTAAAAGAACAAAATGAATGCAGTACAATCGCAACTAAGCAAGAGCACTGATTAATGAGGACTTCTGAAAGTGGAAATCTATTTTAACCCATAATTCAGTTTAACTGCATAATTCAGTGTTGACATTTAAACAGTAATTCAGAGTGGTTGGTGTGAAATGGTGCGCTGCAAAGTAACTACCAATTCAGATCTCTTTAAGGGTGGTGATAGGAACCAGAGTTCGCAGTGTCTACAAGACATATTTAAGCATTTTGTTTACTAAAAACATCAGTGAACCTACACCTCTTATGAGTTGTTATATGTAACATTGCTAGTGTAAACTAGGGGTAAATCTGAAAAAAATAAAATACATTTTACAATGGCCGCCCCGCAGTACACTGTCTTTTAAAATAGGAAACACATGATTCTGTCCCCATGTTTGCAGACATTGTTGGCTAATATTACAATATTACAATAATATTACAACTACAGCAAGAATAAGTTACTTTGACAACAACTATGTAATTTAAGAGTAACATAACCTATAAGGATAAGTAACTGAGGACAAAGGACGAGTCTAGATAAACAGGGTTCAGTAAGAAATCAATCGCTTTAGTGTCATTTATAGTCAGACAATCAACAGGACATTTCCTTCTCTTTTAGCATGAGAAAAACAGCAATGAATTCATCGTTTCTTGGCTGGTCTCATAGAGAGATAAAACATGGAAATAAAAAAATAAAAAGAAGTTGCAGAAAATAACACTATAGCCATTAACCTTCACAGAGTTACGAGAGAAAACTAGACTGTACTTGAAACGTCTACTGATAATGATTGGTTCCTGAGGCGAAACGGAATCTACAACAGCCCCAACCCGTAATCAATGGTAGTGGACATCGAGATAACATCAGAAGTACGAGCAAATACATGATCTGTTGAAGAATAACTGTGAGGTGATGAGTGCTCTGACTCTGCTGACATCTGACTTTCCCCTGATATATGGAAGTCAGAGTAGCCGTGAGTAGTCTGTTCTACAAACCCCCCTCACCCCTTCCTACACACACACACACACACTCACACACACACACACACACACACATTCTCTAAGAGATTCATTCACAGATGCGCAAACACACATACTGAGCAAGGTCATCTGTGCACACACACACACAAACACATCTGAACTATGCAATACTACAGTTGTACCATTACTGGCTGCTCACAGATGAAGCCTGTTTCCAACTGCGATTCCACTACGGACTTTTCACATGCTCAACACTCAAGGGTGTCTAACAAGAGACAGGTCATGACACGTCAGGGATTTACATGCACTAACACAACCATGTTTTAGCCTTGAGGAAGTCAGGCCATACAGGCCTAAAGAAACGAGCGCCCATGTTGCTCTACGTTAGCACAGTGTCAAACCGTGTGCTTGTCCTCAGCACACCTCATACAACACTTTTCAGCTTAGGAGAGAACAGTTCATCAGTCAGTTAAGTGTTGAAAGAAATGTACAACCAAAACACACTCACAGACAATAACACACTGGCCTTCTGGAATGGAGTTAAGAACCCCTGATACAGTACGTCAGTACTTCAGAACAACACGTGACACCATAGAGCTAGTTATACACAAGACTGATGTCAAAGACTGAAATATGCTCACAGATACAAGTGACAGTCTCTACCATAATGGCCATCTTGTGAGCATTCTCAAGGAAGCCCAGCTCTATGTGAGTGCGCATTGTCGTGAAGAACAGAGGTAATAAAGTATGCTGCAATAGCAGGCTTGATTAAAAATACACCTGATCTGAACAGTAGAACGGTGAGGTCGGGAGTAGAGACGTGTGAGGGACACAGGGAATACAGTAAGGGATTCTATGATACAGCAGGTCACAAGTCACACTCTCATCCAATTATCGCCCATCTGCTCCTTTCAGCCTGTGGAGAAGATGAAAGGACATGAATATGGGAGATTGGGTTTAAAAAAATAAATAGACAGAATCGTGATCTTTAGTGTATCTAGTGAGATCGATCAGTGATGGTATTATAAGATGCAATTTAATTGTAATACATCATAAAGCAATACACAGCACAAAGCTCTAACAACTGCAACAGAATTTCATTATGCCTCATGGCGGAATAACCAAACCCATTACACTGCAGTGTATGTGTGTGCGCACTACCAGTCAAAAGTTTGGACACACCTTCTCATTCAATGTTTTTTCTTTGTTGTTATTATTTTCTACACTGTAGATTAATATTGAAAACAAACAAAATGATGAAGGAACACATGGAATTATGCTGTAAACAAAAACAAGAGTTAAACAAACCAGAATATGTACTGTAATAGAGTAATGATGGACTGTTGTTTTTTTTTTACTTAGTTAAGTGGTTCTTGCCATAATGTGGAGTAGAATCGTAGTGGAATAGGATTACTAACTGTGTACCAACCCTACCATCACAACTGATGGTCCCAGACACATTAAGAAGACAAGAAAGTCCACTAATGAACTCTTGACAAAGAACACCTGTTAATTAAATACCATTCCAGGTTGATTCCTCATGAATCTGATTGAAAAAATGCATGAAAACTGTGCAAAGCTCTCATCAGAGCAATTGGTGATGTTTTCTATATTATTCTACAATGTAGCCAATAAAAAAAACAAAGGAAATCGTTGAATGAGAAGGTGTGTCCAAACTTTTGACTGGTAGTGCATGTGCAAATGAGTGTGCATGCACTTTACCTATAAGAGATTGGCAGCAGCAGGTTGTTCTTCTTCAAAGCCTGCACTTTGCTAAGTGTCTGGGGGTCCAGAGCAATATAGCAGCGCCGGGCGTAGTCCAAGAGCTTCTCTTTGGATGGGTCAAACTCACCCACCTCCGCCAGCTTCTCTGGGGCTACTAGCAGTAACTCTGCGATGGGAGTAGTGGATGCTACGGTGTTGCGGTCCACACCATGGATCTGAAAGGCCTTGGACATGTTTTTCAGCCGCTGGTATGTTACCAGGATCTTCTTATAGCGGAACAACACACCAGCAGCATCTTTCACTGTGGACAAACAGAACACACAAGTGAGACATTGTACGGTTAGTATAGTCCTAGTTATAGATGGTAATAATATCTATAGGCTAAAAATAGTTCATTGTTTTTTAATCATGCTCCAGGGGGCGCACTTCAAACCTATGCAGAGCAGTGGATCCACAGGGGCAGGATTAAGACATACTGCTCTATAGTTATTTTAATTTTCCTGTCTTGACCCTACTTTCACTACTTTTTCAATCCCTACCCTCATTCTAAAGGTACAACATAAAGTTCATAACATAAGATATGTGATTAATTATGAACTTTTCTTACCTCTTTGTCTCTCTCTCCCTCTGGCTATTCTGAAGACCCTCCTCCTCTTCAAGGCAGGGTGCCCCCCACCTGATCTCGCAGAAGCTGCCATGTTCCGCAAAGCTATGTTTTCTGACATCACATCCCCTCCCGACATCATTTCCTCCTCTTCCAAGTAGCTGTCTTCCAAAAATTCGTCCTCATCCTCTCCCAAAAGTGAGAGGGACTCTGGGAAGGGAGGGAGCAATTTACATCAGTCTCCCATTCTTAACATCACAAGAGTTAGAACGCCAGAGAATTTTATTCATATATACAAGCTAACATTGCCTAATTTACAAAAACATTTATGTGTCAATACACAAACACACGTCTTAAATTCCGCTGAAATGGCAGATTCTAAACTTAATGTTAATGTTATTGGTTCAAAGAGGGAAATAGCAAAGATTATTCACTATTTTGTTTGGGGGCAACTAAAAGAACAATTTCTATGAAGGAAAACACCAGCGATAATGTACATTTCATCTCCTATCACACACACACACCTGGCAAGTCATTCATGGGTCTGTTGTTATTACTACTGCTGGTACTTCCACCACCATGGCCCTGTAGGAGGGGCTGAGAGTGGGAGGGGCCAAACATGGAACTCATCTGAGCACTGACTGACCCGGAACCAGCGCTCATGACCTTGGCATTGGCTGGGGGATGCTGGGCAGGTCTCTGAGGGAATGACTGACGGCTGGCTGAAAGCTGAACCTCTGCTTGCTGATCTGAAAAGTTAATCATTAAAAAAAACTGTTATCACTGCTAAGCATAACATTATTGCCCCTTACGATAAAAAAGCATAGACTTTGACCTGGTGATCTATATTAACAGTGTAATTTACTTACAACCTTAAAACAATCTATTATGGTAGTAATTACTATTATACCTAGTTATGTGTCCTAAGCATGTATCTGATTTCCTTAATTAGGCTAATTGTGTGGCACTTGTGTTCAGAGCTCTGGTCTAAGCCACTTTAACAGTAAGGCTGAAGTGCCTTAGACACTGTAACATTGTGTGCTAGAGATTTCTTACCACGTTCGTCTCGTCGCCTCCTCCACGAAAAACTGTGAGAATCATTACCTAAACAATGACATAAATAAATGACAAATAAATGACACAAGCTTTTCTGCTCTGAGCACATATAGGAGCCCTGTCAATAGCTTAGCTGCAGTTCAGAGTTTTAACTTTAGTGAATCACTCGGATTCTTAAACTCAGTTGTTGTGTCCTTGAATTCTGGTTTAACTGATAAATCTGTGTTTTACTAAGAGTTAAACCACATGACTAATTAAAACATGTCTTCAGGTCTGATATTTCAGTATTCTACACTTAAGACTACATACCTTTCACAATGGGTTTCAGATGAGGTCAGTTACAGGGAATAATTAACAGTATTTTTAAGGTATTTAGATTTTTTAAGTAAATTAGGACTTAAGGGGCTATGTAAAATGATCCATGTTATTGATCACTGTGAACGTAATATCAACGTATTATTAAAGCAAGAGAAAAGCTATGTATGTTCTCTGCCGGAATAAGAACCTCTGATTCAGGCTGTTCCACAGTAATCATGGCATAAAAGTTCGAAGTTAAAACACAGCTGTACACTGAACCCCTGACACAACCAGTTTATCCAAAGCCGTGTTAGAACAGTGACTAAACTGCTGTTAGGCTTATGACATAGTAATAACCACTAAAATACTACACTGATAAGATCATGGGCATCCCATCATAAAACAGAAGAATGGGAGTTTAGTATTCAGTTTTCTTTCACTGGCAAGCTGTCTTCTTCTGTCCCCCTTTATTTCCCTCCCTCTTTCTCTCTCTCTCTCTGTCTTACCATTGCTCTCCTGACTCTTGGTGGAGAAAATGAAGCGGTCAAGTTGGCAGCGCAGGAAGTCTCTCTCCTCCTCCAGGTCTTCAATGCGTTTCTGCAGCCACGAGTTCTTCTCCAGTGAGATCTGCAGCTGTGTGCGCAAGTTCGTTATCAGCAAGTAGGAGCTTGCAGGAGCTGGAGGATCATTACCTGCGGTGGACATAAAGACAACCACACATTCATTTCCATGAGTTGTTGTTACATCCGGACAGAAGAGAATAAAAAATACTTTTTGTGCCCAAGCTTTTATAAATGTATCTGTAAAGTTCAAGTTGGTATAAATAAGCCACCCCTATACTCTGTTGCATACTCAATGCTGGTCAGATGTTCTACCTAAAAAACATAAAAAAAGAACCCTACTCATCACATCTGAGGATGCAGCTGGCTTCTTTTAGACTGGAAGAAAAACAAAGTGTTGGTGTTCTCTCACGTGTCACTGTGTAACAATGCAGTGTGTGCACTTACCCTTATGTTCTTAATACACTGTGAATGAAACCAATAGTTTGTACTTCATGCATACATTTTTATCTCGATGCAAAATCATATTCCTTCTTAGTTTCGCACTAAATGTACACAAAATTGTACAGAAGCATCTATTATATGCCCAGACTGACCTTCAAAGCTCTGTTCGTTCTGGTTGTAAAAGCCTCCTTGCTGCTCAAAGTTGTTCTCCTCAAAGGGAATGGAGATTTCATAAGCGTCCTCATTTTTTGGGGCTTTGGAGAAAAAACAGAAATTTCAAAGATGTTTCTACATTTATGCATTATTTAACCACTGAGATGAAAAACAAAGAAGTGGCATGATCATACATACTGACTCTGATTTCTTGGCAGTAATGGGAACCAGAGGTTGCATCTACAGCACAAATACAGCCATTTTACTAACTGTCAAAAATTATAAGTGAACATTGATGTAGCTTCTGAATTAAATGGTGATAAATCGGCATTAAAAAAATAAGTCCAGTATTTAACTCTTGCCTATGACTTTTTAAAATACAAGTGCATCAAGCATTTGCACTAGCTTTCTGTAAAGCAGCTTTTAGAGGAACACCCTGGACTTCTGGTTCCTATCATCACCACTGAACAATTCTGACTTATAACTATCAAAACATGGCACATTTTCAACCTACATGCATAGTGTTCATAAATGTTCAGAGTGATTTTCACATTAAACTTTGTGATCCTGAAGATACATTACAACACACTTTTAACTGTTTATTAAATCTGTTGCTCCTTAAACTTCATGGACATTTCATGTACAAACTGGATAGAAATGTCATATCAGTAGTATAATAGTAATAACAACAGCAATAATAATTAGTAGTGCAAAGTCCACACATAAACTTTGGCTTGTCAATGTGAGTTAATAACATGTTAGTTAATAACACATGATGAACTGAATAATGATGCACTGCGATTGTTGTGATTGCAATGTGGCTACTTTGGCATTCCAGGGGGCTGCTAAGGAGGTCCTAGGTGGTTGCTAACATATCTAGCCTGCTAATATGTAGTTACTAGTGTGTTTCTTAATGTTCACATGTGTAAGGGTGTGTGTGCAAGCACTGTGTAAATGCTGTGTAATAACTGCATTAGTGTGTTTGTATGCAATGTCTATGGGAGAGATGTGTGTTGTGACATCTATGACAGTATTAGGAGCTAGATTTGAATTTTCTGAACATCGCACACACATCCAGAAATGCACGAGCACACCTCACGGATATAGCATAGGGTCTACAATCTTGCAATGTTTTGCTGCTCTAGCCTGAAAGCTGTAGGAAGAGTAACGTGATAAAAAAATGCAAAATTATAACATTTTTACAAGTCACTGTTTATGTTATAAGAAAACGAAAACAAAGAACAGTAAGTTCTTTCTGGACAAGCCACATCAATAATCATAATAATAATAATAATAATAATAATAACAATAATAATAATAACAGTCTTACTTTGCAACTCCTGCGAACTTGCATGCTTCCTAGTGGCTGTTTCTGCCTCGTTCATATTGACTCTCTCCTGAGTGTTTTAGACTGATTCCACAACAGAAAAAAAGAGAAAAGAAGTCATCAGCATGTATTTCATGCCTTAAACAGAGCTGAAATTTAAAATAGAGTGTAAAAACATGGCTGCAAAACATAACTGCAGAGATTTTTTTATACTTGACACTGATAGAAGTCCAACACACTGAATTATAAACTTAAATCTATTCAGTCTGGATTTGCACATTAGCTAAGCTGGGATAATGAAGCAGTCAGATAAATAAGAGTTATGTCACAAATGGAGACTTTAGCAGTAACTTTAATACTTTTTAAGATATTATATTAATATATTAATATATTAACACCAGTGACAACAGACATTGTGATCATAGGCTTAGTACGTGTGCAAAAACGCACCAAAACATTAACAAATAAAGAGAAGATCACTGTCCACACTGGAAGCACAGTGTTACTTCACTAGGTAGTATCTTTTTTGCTCCTTCTTCTTTTTTCTGCACTGGTTACCTCCAGTAGATAATATTCAGACTTGTCTGGCATGCACACACGGACCCTGAGCCCTTTACCAGCTGAGAGACAGGATGCTGCGGTTTCAGGATTCAGGAGAAAATGAGTAACGTTAGCTGCAGCCTGCTTAGCGCCGTTCATGCAAATGAAGACTTTTCTGCATTTCTGAGAATGAACGACACTGTGCACAAACCGTTCCCTGGTCTCTGAGCGTCTCAGTCGTGCGCATAAAAAGCCCTGCTCTCAGTGCTCCGCTGTTTTTGCGCACATTTGCTAAAAAGCTGCAGCCGCAAACAATAACAATTAAATGTCTTTCCCCAGTACAGTCGTCACCATCCATAAAAAATGACGTATTTCCGGATGCGCGCGCCCGCGTGTGTATGTGTGTGTGTGAGAGAGAGAGAGAGAGAGAGAGAGAGAAAGAGAGAGAGAGAGAGAGAGAGAGACTATCCACGTTTGGTGTGTATGTATGTGTATATGTGTGTGTGTATACATGTGTGAGAGTGTGTATGCACGTTTGATATGTGTGTGTGTGTGTGTGTGTGTGTGTGTGTGAGAGAGAGAGAGAGAGAGAGAGCATCCACGTTTGGTGTGTATGTATGAGTATATATGTGTGTTTATGTGTGTACATGTGTGAGAGTGTGTATGCACATTTGATATGTGTGTGTGTGTGTGTGTGTCTATATATGTATGTGTGTGTGTGCGTGCATGTGTGAGTCTGCATGCACGTGTTTGTGTGTGCATGTGTGAGAGTGTGCATTCACGTTTGCCGTGTGTGTGTCTTGCTATTTATCTCTGCTGGAACCAGATGTCCCCCTAATGATAGAAATACCAGTAGAAGTGGGGACATTTTACTGGTCCTCACAAAGAAACGTGATGTTTTCATGGTCACTGGTTGGGGTTTGGGTTAGGTGTAGGTGTAGAATTATTCTTTAGGTGTACAGATGTCCTCACAATGATAGAAATACCAGAATTACACAAATCAGTGGAAAGCCCTCACACATATAAAACCCAACATGTGTAAAGTGTGGGTGTGAAATGTCCATTTGTCATCCGAGAGCACACCACACCACAGCACACAGTGTAAACAGCACGAAATTCTTTCTCTGCATTTAACCCATTCACCAAGTAAAGCAGAAGACAGCCAGGAACACAGCGCCTGGGGAGCAGTGAGTGGGGACAGTACCTTGCTCAAGGGTACCTCAGTGGTGCCACTGGCAGTCCTAGGATTCGAACCTTCCTATTGCAGGGACAGGTCCCTAACCAAGCCACCTAGAGCCCTATAATTGTGTGTGTGTGAAATGAAATGGGTAGGTTTATGGTAAAGCGGGGGAGGAGTAGTGATTTAATCTTTTGAGCTTACACTACAGCTAAATGACTAACTCGGTATAATTAAAGTTCACTCCTTATTTTGTTAAGCAATGCGCTGTGTCATTAAACCTGTCTTACCAGTTATCAGCTCAGGACCAGACAGAGAGAGAGAGAGAGAGAGAGAGAGAACAGCAATCAAGCCAGCAAGGAAGAGATAGCAAGAAAGATTTAAGGAGAAAGAAAAAAGGAGAACAACATAGATAGATAGATGGATAGATAGACGGACAGACAGAGAGCTGTTAGATAACAGATACGCATGTAAAGGTGGATC
Organism: Alestes dentex; assembly: GCA_037576975.1. NCBI lineage: Eukaryota > Metazoa > Chordata > Actinopteri > Characiformes > Alestidae > Alestes > Alestes dentex. The sequence goes on from JBBIGA010000007.1 coordinate 11,101,412, forward strand.
TGGAGAGTCACTCCCACTCGGTTGTCATTTTTGGAAGGAATTAGCTGACAGGTGAGTAACGAGATCAAATGTTTTAACAGAGATTTGTTTACGTGTTTTCAGAGGCCACCTGTAACCTAGAGCATTTTTCTACTTTTTAATTGCGCCCAAAACCGCATACCACTAAGTAGTGTTTGAAAAAAACAGCATTCCACCATTCCAAGTGCATTTGTTGGTGTGGTATTTAAAGTATACTACTGTGCACGAGTCTTTGGCACCTGTGAAAAAATATTTAAAAACCTTTTGTATGAGCAGTGTTTATTCACATTGTTATTACTAAATATACAAAATGAAACTTAAAAAGATTAAATACAAAAAACATTGGAGAGTAATTAGCGATTTTTGTGAACAGTGACGTTGGGGCAGCTGGTGGTCAGGGAGTTGCCCCTGCGATTAGAAGGTCATGGGTTTAAATCACAGGACTGCTAGTGGTACCACTGAGGTACCCCTTGAGCAATTAGTGCTTCATTAAATTAAATACGGAGCCGCTTATGAAATCCAAGCAATGGCTGGAGACGTCGAGAAGAAATCTAGACCCAAACCTGTGTTCTCCTTATCAGCTCCTTAACATCAAATACTTTTTTCACAAACAGAGAGACACTTTATCACATGTTGAGAAAAAAAATAAGACTTTTTCACAGCACTGTATAGTAGTTTTGGGTGCTGTCTTTTCTCACATACATCTGATGCAGTTGAGAGTAACTTGTCTGTAGCCCAATAACAAGTTGATAGCCATTTGTATAGGTTAATGGTCACTGAAGTACTTGTGTGTTTTGTCTTGCCCCTGACCTTTATCCGTATGTTTTATTCAGGTCATGACAGCTAAAAATGAAGGCTTGGCTCACTGTAAATTTGTCCTGGTGTTTGCTGTCTTTATGGACGTCCTTGGGATTATTACTGTCCTGATTGGAGTCTTCGCTCCACTACAGGTTAAGGGTCGTGAGTTTGGTGACCTGCTGGTGTACTCCGGCGCGCTGCTGGTGCTGCTGTCGATGGCAGCCTGGGTTATGTGGTACAGCGGCAATATTGAAGGCTTGGCCTTAGAAAAGGAACTGGGATTTAAACGGAGTCCTGTGGATCGCCTGGCTCGTTCACTCAGTCGCCGCGTACGCAAGAACCATCACAGTCACGCCACACCCTGACCTCTGAGCTCTCAGGCTTTGAAGGGTCAAATCTTCTTCACAACAAATTCCAGAATGATGTATATCATGCTGATGATGTATATCTACCAAACTCCCTAAAACTGTTACTGTATAAGCTCTAGTATTATAAGACAATATAAATGAAAGACTGCCAATAAAAAAATGTTTCCTCCCCACACACTCAAAACAAGCACACTAACAGAAATTATAATTCTCATTGTTAACTTGCAGTGAATTGTACTGTCACACTGTAATAATGTCTAATGTTCGGCTTCTTTTGACTACTTTGTTACAACAGTCACTGCTCCACGAATTGATAACAAACATCAATATTTTAGTGACACTTATCACTTGAAGAGTTACCACTGTTATAGAATTTTTATTACCTCTGCTAGTCAAAAATCAATGACTCAGAAATGTACCTGTATGGTTTGCACTTTATCACAGTCTGTCCCTCTGTGTGATTTGTGAAGTGTGTGTATAATCAACATCATAATGTAAAGCCAAAAGGGATTCAAATGATTCAAACTTCAAATAGAAGTTTTTTTAATAAAAATATTGCATATTTTCAGAAACATCTCTCATAACATTCTTTCTGTTCCTGTGAAACATACACACCTCACTCACAAATACTGCAGAATCTCATCATGGGCAAATCTCATGAGCATAAATCACTTCACATTACAAAGACATCAAAGACATACAGTATGTTTCCAGTTAGGAAAAAAAGCAGAACATCATTTTGATCCACTTGAGATGTACTGTTTATACTGCCTCATCACATTTAACAAACACTCGACCGACAACAACTTCAATTAATCTATCAGCAGAAACCTGGACGTTTCACTCAGCTGGTAAACCAATTCGGCCTGCAGTGTGAAATGACCTGTTCCATAGACATCACGAAGGCCACTGTGCTGAGCTTATATTAGCAGCTTCACTACAGAGAGAAATCTTAAACATCTCTACTCTTATATTTACATAAGAGCATCTGCCAAATGCCCTTTACACAAACTGCAAGTGAGAGATTCTGCCCAGATGTTGTTTTTTTTTTTTTTTAAATCCCCTTTTGAAAATGGTACGCAACAAACATGCAAGACTGCCTTTCATGAAAAGCAATCAGAAACATCAATGAGATGACATAGTATCAATAAATATAGCTTTCAATCACACATGGTCTGGTGCAAATCAGAAATTAAAGGGAAAAAAAAGCATTTTGAATATGAATACAACAGAAAGATATTCCAGTGATGAGGCTGATCTTCCAACACAAAATAAAACAAAAACCACGGACAAAACTGCACCACACAGCAATCAGCATCACTCAGTAAGACACAGAAAGCTGATGCACATCACTCAAGGTCTAATATCAAAAACGTGACATGAGAAATAGGTGTGGCTCAGTAAAAAGGGGCATTGTCTGCACCAGAAAAAAGAAGACAAGGAAGTCCTGAGCGCCACAGGAGTTCACCTGGTTTAAGTAATGCACGTGTCATGCCTGTCTGCATTACATATGACCAACCCTAGCAATGTTAAAGGGAGTAACTAAGAAAAGGAACAGAGGCAGGTGCAGAGGAAGGCAAACGGTGTAAAATGTGCTTTATATCTAAACAAATAAAGAGCTGAAACAGATGGCATTTAAATAAAACCGTCCTCAAAGAGAGGAGCTAGGAACTGGCCGAGCTGGGTTCTGCCAAATGATCATGTGACTCCGTTCTGACCGCTGTAGAACAGCCTCACAAGATCCGTCACTGCCATCATCTCCTGAGGAGAAAATTTCACACGTTATGTATTTATTAAGTGTGTTGCAAGAATATTGCCACCGTCATATCCATGTACTGTAAAACCCTCTATCAGCTTTACAGCTTTAATGTAGATTTTTCCCCTGCATGAGCCAAAGGATAAGGTTTAGGATTACTCACCAATACGGAAATTGATATAGCCCTCTCCTCCACTGAGGATGAGATGAGAGGTAGGAGCAGCACCCTCTGTTGAGATCCCACGGCACCCTGGCAAAAGAGCATCGACAAGAGGATAAAGAACTGTTGGGCTACTTGTCCAAGCATAAGATATCGTGTGAATAATGTTGGAGAAAATTGAAAACACTCCCTAACCTGATGCAGAGATGATGAATTTAACCGACTGCCGGTGCCCATGGAAACACAACTGAGTTGAAGCCACAGAACAGTATGGGATGGAGGACTCTGAACCTGACAAGACAAAACACAACAAAGAGAAGCAAAAACAGGGTAAGGGGATTTTCCATTTTTAAAGAAAACTTAAAGAACTACAAAAGAAAGGGAAGATACTAAACTAAAGACAAAACTTTCCTGTAAGCAAAGACACACCAAGGTAATGCCCAATAATAACAGCTGATTTAACAGCATTTTTAGTAATGGGTTTTATTATTTTTACTTACTGAGTGACAGTTGAACAGTGAAAATGGCACCACTTGCTGTGCCTAACCACAGTCGCCCACTGACCACAGACATGGCAGTGATCTGAGGCGATGAAAGGGACAGGAATGCAGAACCTGTGAGAGAGAAGAGTAGAGAGATAATATAAGCATTTTGTTTCTTTAGTTGCACTTCAGATCTATTTGGTGGAAGAAGCTCTACCTTCCCAATCCAGGAGAGGGACACTGCCCTGCACACATTAGTGTTGTTACTGCCGACACACCTGACTCAACTAATCAGCTTCTTAACAACCCCGTGCTGAGCTGTAGTGGGTGTGTAAGAGCAGGCAAATCATCAAAGTGAGCAGGGCAGTGTGCCTTCAGGACCAGAGTTGTTCTAAATGGCTATGATCATTTAAGGACATAGCAATGATAATTACACAACTTCACCTAGAGCTTTTGTAATCATGGAGGACACATCAACCTCCTGTAGTGGATGTCCAGTAGTCCAGTCAAAAAGCCTGATGGTAGGATCGAGTCGACACGAAGCCCAAACTCCACTTCCAGCCGCACACAGGAACCGCACTTGCTGCTCACTCCGAGGGGACACTGAAAATAATTTCTAAAGCACCATCAAGAGAGAGTGTGAGAATGAGAGAGCGAGAGAGCGAGCGAGAGAGAGAAAAAAGCGGAAAACAATGACACGGAGCAAAAAAACTTGGTAAATGTATACACAGAAACTGTGTACTCACACCTCGTACTTCGGCTCATACCTCGGTTTTCCGATTCTCGATGTCAATCATGTAAACTTTGTTCCAGTATCCCACCCAGAGACGTCCGTGCTTTGCTAGGCAACAGCGAATGGGCTGCAATTGGGATGTGGCTAGTGAAACTTCTGCATGTGACTGAAGATTCCATCCACCTACAAAAGCAATGAATGGATTATTAAATTATTAGTTGTTCTAAATGCACATGAAACTAGGAGAAAAAAAAAAAAAATGTAACACGATAACTGTAAAACAGAGGGTACTGACCTGAACTATAACTAAAAAAGGCAAGCATCCCATTTCCTAATCCAGCAATCACCAGACCCGGTGAAAACCTAACAGAGAAAATGCTTTATTAGTAACTGCATGATCTTTGCATCTTAAAAAAAAAAAAAAAGGCAGAAAAAAGTGTTATGTTTTAAACTTACGTTAGAGAGTGCACTCCCTCTGAAAGATTGACAGACTGCAAACAACGGGTCCTAGAGGCAGAGGCTGAATAAACCAGTATACTTATGACAGAGAGAGAAAAATAGAAGACAGAAATGTAATTAAAATATGCACCAACATAACAGAAATATTCATTATATAGGAAGCATCTTAAAAGTTTTTTTTTTTTTAAATAGGAAAAAAATTAAACTTCCATACTCTCCCCCCTGTGTTCCGATCCATACAGTGCCAGACATTTCCCCTGAAGCATAAGATGAGTACGCAAAAGCCAGTTTAGTGAAAAGACACAAATACACCATTTAAACCTGCATCTTGAGTATCAGAATTGTATCTGGATAAGGCCAAGCCACATAAAAATGTTAACACATCCAAAAAGTATTTAATTCTGTAAAACATTTCGGATGAGCCAGATGAAACACCATTTTAGTTCAACTTGACGTCACACCTCCATTTTTACCCTCTCTCTACAATCTGTTACCAGTATAAATGTGACCAGTATAAATGGGGTCAAAGACTTGGCCTGAGCATGATTTTGCCACAATCCAGAACCAAGGATAACTTCTTGTCTGGAAATCTGGCCACAAAAACAAATCTAAGAAACACACATTATAAAGAAGAATGCTAAGATGACACTTGTAGCATATTGTCTCTGCAGTAAAACAACTACTAGGATCAGTTCCGAACAGGCAAAACCATGTATACAAGGGTTTAAACTTATGTATGCTTATGTCCCCCTTTCTACTGAAACATATTGTGACATATTGTGAAATACACATATTTCAGCTATTTTGAAGCATGTGTTAATGCCTGAACTGACCAGTTGGAGGGACAGCACAAATGCACAGAGCCGGAGAGGTGGATGGGAGGCTGAACTGGTTCAGGACGGTATTGGACCGTGCCGGGTCAATCACTGTGATGTCACTGCTGGATGCAGGTCCAGTGATGGTCCAGACAGAACACTGAGATGGGAAGGGGTGTGGAATGTGTATGAGCATGAATGACGGGTTGTGACATGTAGAGAATGGTTGAAGGCGGTGATTAAATCAAGGTGTGATTTGGAAAAACTGACTCAGGACCAGTAATGATATGTATCAAGCATCTTGGAACTAAAGGTGCTGATGGGAAGGAACTGATTAAAGCCTTCTGTGTTCTTTGAGATATTGTTCATGTAGAGCAAGTATATAACTACTTGGCTGTAGGCGTATTTGCAACTGATACACAGCAAGCTGATCCAAAGTCAGTTTTGAACGATCTAAACATGTACATACGTTCTGCTCTCCTGAAATCTCTGGTGACACTGCTACAGCATAGGTCAGCTACAGAAAAGAAACAGGAGAAGGACAATTTAGTAAAGAACTTAAAATTTACTAAACACTTATTAATCAAGTGCTTTTGTTAAAAAGATGATGTACCATGATCTAGGACTTAAAGCGACCGTCAGATAATTGTTAAAAGAACAAAAAAACTGGACCAAACCAATATTTATTGATGCATTTATTACACTCCAAAAAGAGTAGTAATAAACAGCACATTTCACTGTAACACTAATGGATTTAGATTCACTATATGCT
>JBBIGA010000007.1:11121105-11134931 GCA_037576975.1 Alestes dentex
ATACACACACACACACACACACACACACACACCCACATCTATATATGTATATATGTGTGTGTGTATATATATATATATATATATATATATATATATATATATATATTCCCGCCGTGCTTTTCAAAGGTGAAATTGCATGTTATATTAATCATTTGTATTGTTTTACACACAATATTACGAAATACACTGTACATTAAAACAACTGTTTATTTCATATATCAAGGCTGTACTCTTTTATACTGTAAATTCGTTTTCTGTTTAAATGTTTTTGGTCAAGGTATCTACCTCAAACATTGATCACCACATTTCAGGAGAGAAGCAGTAAAGATTTATTCTCATAAAAGCACAGGCCTGGTACACTGAATTAATTTTATACATTTATCTAAAAACATTGATTCCAAAAATTTGAACTGTTTCGAAACCTGTAAACTTGTCTTATAAGTGGAAAAAAAGAATAACTAGAACTTACAGACTCCTTGCTAAATATGCACTATTAGGACATTCATTAAATAACCCTCTCATTCTGGTAGAAATCTGCTTAGTATTACGTTTGATCACTGTTAACAGCTACGGTTGCATTTCACCTTTCTATTCCATCTTCTTCTGTCCTTTATAAAAAGGAAACTATATTGGGTGGAAGGTCATAAGTGTGAAGATGAGCAGAGTTGTGCCAGGCTCTATAGGAATATGTCTGATATTTAGTTGATGTGATATGAGGAAAACAACCGAATATCAAACATATCATACAGCCCCTGGCCTGTGGATGGCAAATGCTGTACCTGGAGGAAAAGACTGGTTATTAAATGGTTGTCTCTGGGTCATGGGTTTAAGGGAACAGAGGGGAAAAACGATAAGCCTAGCAGAGATAGCATCAGAAAGGCAGCAGGAGGAGGTATAACAGCTAAGTAACACATGTGCAGAGAAAAAGAATAATGTCTCCAATACAACACCACAGTGGAGCAGCTGGACACACGCCTTATCAGATACAGCCAGGAAAATACGCTGAATAACCAACAGACCACAAGCAAATGTGTTACACTCCAACATGCCATATAGAATCTGACCTAACACACACACTTATGATACACAATAAGGAAAATGTATAAAAAAAAACCAGACTTACCACGCAGAAATGAGGTCTTGTCTAAATCAGCGTTGAGGCAAACTCATGCATATGTGCGCACTAGAGATGATGAAATGAAAAAATCTATAAAGTGACATGCACCAGAGCATCAGTGTCAGTGTGTGTAGTGCAGTGTTCTTGTATGTGAGTGTGTGAAAAGTTTTACTCATAGGGGCATTTATATACGTCCCTGGCAGAAGTTTTGTACCCCACACATCGAGGGGTTAATTAGGAGCGTATTGATCACCATGCCTACGGCTCTTCCCCCTGCATTAAGCTAATCAATATCTGTGATTTCACACTCAAACACACATAGAGGGCGACAACAGGGTCACCACTCCAGGTCCAAAATCTCCTTATCAATATCATAATCATCAGATCCATTCCACACATCTGCTCTAACACAGGCCTCAGAAAACTGACATTAACAGAGCAGCACTGGTCGGACCACCCTGTCAGAAATGGGTCCCACATACACGTTGTTGGACAAGGTTATGTTTGTGTTTGTGTTTTTATCTACTCATTTAAATAATTACTTTTTTAGCTATTTAAATTATTATTTTTTTATTTACTCGTTCAGCTCATGTAGTTGCTATGGATTTTTTTTTAGATTCTAATATAATGTGAGTAAACTGAGTATTCATGCCATTACTAGTCTTATTGTTCATTTTTGTCATGACAAACCTGAGTCTCTCTGCTCACCATCTATGCCAGTTAAAGGTTTTTAAAACAGACACAAAAACAAGGCTTTGATTTTAAATTCGGATTTAAATCCTGACAGCAGTACAGTTTATAAGTAGTAATTCATGGTAAATACCATACCATTGACTCATACCACTGAAGAAGAACATACCTGCTCTAGTTCAGTTCAAAGCCCATTAAAGAGCATTAATACAAAACCAGTTATTTAGATACTTTGATCAATTTTAATGTTCTCAATGCGATGTAAGTACGAAGTTGAGGCCTGTGTATTTTTTTTTCTTCTGTTTCTGTGGTGCCTCAGGTGTTTGTAGAATAAAAATGAGATACATCATAAGAAGTATCAGATTTACCTTTTCACACTGGAATGTATTCTGTTGATTCTGGTAGATGCCACAATTAAAAGAACAATTTTTTAAAATCATTAAATCAATTGAACAGTAAGGGTGTTTTTACTTCTTTGATGCTTTTACGTCTTTTTATCATTACTGCTCCGCTCCAGCAAAAAATTACGAAAAAAAATACAGGGGATCCTCAGGTTACAACAGTCTCGACATGTGACGTTTTGAGTTCACGCCGCTCACTTTGGTGCAGCTTATCAGAGATGATGGTGGTGATCAATTGGTTTAGAACTGCACATGATTACTCACTTTTAGAACCAACGGTGAAGGGGCTGATTAATTCATCATAATGTTGAATAAACTTAAAAGCACACACTGGAGGGATAGCCAAGAAAGAAACGCTCAATATGCAAACAGATGGGTCCAGGAACCACTGGGAAAAATTTACTCAATTATCAAAAACTTTCTCTACTTATGATTTCTTGTGTAATAGAATGAATCCTATTTTACATACAGCAGTATTTATTTACTTTGGTGCATCTTGTGATATAAGGTGGAAACCCCGCTAGACACTTGTCTTTTATTTAATTGACTTTAGCTTTACATTACATTAAGCACCTAATAAAGATGATTGATTCAATAAACATCAGCTTAATTCTTTTAACATGCATGACTGCCAATTCTGTTTCTGATAGATTGTGAGCTTTCTCCATCTCTCCATCAGTTTGTATTGCTGTCTTTGTATTTCCAGTGACTCATCAATTTGGTTATAAGTGTTTAATATGAGCAGTAGTTGATTGTTCAGACTGTGTATGTGTGATTTGGTGGGGTCCAAATGTCCTTTGGATCATTAAAAAAATTACCATTTTGACATTTATGTCCCCACATTTTTTTCCCCTTTTCCATAGTTATTGTTTTGGTCCACTTTGTATCTTCTATTTTGGGTTCTATACACCATGTTAAAATGTTCAGTTTAAATGTCAGTTAAGCACTCTCAAAGTTGCAGAAATTTAAACCAGAAACCAGATTTAATGACCATATGTGCTGATCACTGCATATGTGCCCATCAGAGACTTCTAGGGAAAGATACAGGTGTTCGGGAGATGTCCGTTTCTTTCCTCCCTTTATACTTGGTACGCTGTGCAGAGCCCTGCTGGACGCGGTGACCTTCTGAGTGAGCTGGGGCGGAAGAGACAGAGAGCCACTAATTGTGTCCTCTAATTGTGGGCCTGCGGGCAGCAGTGTCATTGGTAGAGTGGGACGGGGGAACACAGGGGTACGAGAGGAGAGAGAGGAGGAGCAGAAAGGGGAAGAGTATAGCAACACTCACATGCACACTCAACACTGAGTTCACATACAAGCAACATCAGGTTTTAGTCTGTTTATTTTTAAGATATTAAATATCCAATAGAGACAAAGGTTAACATTTACAAAACTTGTAACATGGGTTTTGTACTTTTTGGAGTAAGATATAAAAGTCAGAGGTATAGGAGAGAAAGAATATTATGGAAATTCAGTAGCGTCTCTTTTCACAGTAAAGTTCATCATTTGGAGAAAGTGGCCTTGAAGCACTTTTCTGAAATGTTTCATCTGTGTGATGACTTCTGGAAGTTTGCACAGTTATTCCAGTTAATATTCTACAAGCAAAAATGCTTGTGAAAATTCAATCAGCAAAAATGTAAAAGTGAACAAGACAGCACCGTATTTTAGTAGCGTTTGATTAAAAAAGGTAAGAAAAACAGCACAGTGAGATTTCTTCCACCAATGATTCCAAATTTTTCAACCACAATTTAAGCATCTTCCCATTCTGTTTTTTTATTACTGCTAAATAAAACCTTTCACATATAAAACATGAAACATAAAAACAGTCTTACATAGATAAGCAACCTTTTCCAAGTTTGAGACATTTAATATATTTGCAATATTTATCAACATTTCAAGTCACACATCACAGATATGCAGGGATAGACTTTTATAGTCATCTTGCTGTTTGAAGCTTCTGACTGGTTTGTAGAAGTACGGTCAGGGCTGCACCGAGCTATTGGACTGAGGATGATGTGGGGTGACAGTGAGAGGGTCAGAGCATTTCGATTGGTCGATACAAACTAGCAGATATAAACATGAGTGAGAGTGTACCATGGAGCAACAGAGCCTGAAGGACAGCCTCACTTTTACACACACACACACACACACACACACACACACACACACACACACACACACACACACACACACAGAAGTGGCCACAGCTGTGGATATTTCTGAGAGATCACTACATTTGTTCTTTTTGTCCTCCCTCAAACACAAGAACACAGTTTTACAAAGGTTTACATGGACTAAGTAACAATGTAATAATGGTTAATCATTTAAAATTCTTAGGCTTAATGTAGTGGCCCATAACGTAGCATCCTGGAAGTGTTCGCCTATTTTTCAAAATATACCCGTATTTAAATCAAATGATCCACAGCCTGACACAGCTGGTGAGGCATGCTTTCCAATAGGTGCTAATCAAGTAACTTGCATTTCAGATGCCAAATGAGCTTTAAATTTACATCAGTACAGCATATGATCCTGCACTGACACTGCTGACAGCCACTATGAAGCGCTTAGGTACCTAGAATTCAAAAAAAAGAAAAACCTCATTCATACTGTTCTACCCCTTTCACACTGTACCAGAACATTCTCCTTCATTTGCACTGGCTCATTTAGTTTATCGGTTCTCCCCCCTCACTCAGAATGCTGGTAGTTGTTAGGCCAGTATCTCTCAGGCTTAACAAGGCACACTGCCCGTGCAGGAAGGTAGTGGGTGTCTTGAAAAACACGAAAAGCTACATGGTAGCATGTGGGAATGTAGAAAAGATGGAAAGTATGAAAATTGGTTGATGTTTTAACATCAACAAAACCAAAAGAAAATAGATTTCCAATGAATTCTCTTACCCTGTTGATACATTAAACAAATGACAAGGAACAACGAAAGATGTCTACAGGCAGGTGTGTGTGCGTGTGTGTGTTAATAATTGTATACACATGCACTCCCCTCCCATTTCCAGATGGGTTTTGAATGAACTCTTGCTGTCCCAGATTCAGCCCCCTTTTCTTGCGCAAGTTCAGAGCTCCAGCCTTTCTCCCAGCTTTAAGCCGATTTAGGTGCCTCTTCTTTCGGCCCCTCTTTCACCTCTTCTTTCGGCCCCTCTTTCACCTCTTCTTTCGGCCCCTCTTTCACCTCTTCTTTAACAGACTCTGCTGGATCTTCAATTTTGCATAGTTTTCTGTTATTGAAGCAAAAAGGTCACACTGTAAAACACCACATCCTCATGCATATTTATAGACACGGAGTGAATGGACATAATTAAGAGGACAGAAAAAAAGCAAATATCAAAATCAGGAAGCATTACTCTTACAAACTGAATTTTAACATCAAAATGCTGACAGCACCCTCTTGTGGAGGAGAATGGAGGGGAGGGAAGCGACTGAAGAAATTTACCTTCAATAGCAAAATGTTGTTTGAATTAAGTAAGTAATTAAGTTTTAATTAAAAGCACAACAATGTCAACCCTTACTTCTCATATACAGGTCAACGCTAAAATACCTCTTCCAGCACGCTACTCACCTGCCCTCTGGGGAGTCCTTTCTGATGTAGTCACACACTTTGCTGCGTTCCTCTGCTTCCTTTTTGAGGTTGGCTATCTGTTCCTGCAAGCCGGTCTTCTTCTTCTGAAACACACCTAAACATGGATGAAAAGTCTTTACTCAATGAAAAGTAAAGACAGGATGACTGAAAATTCACTTTTGACTTTTTCATTAGTCAAACAAATACGAACACCATTCTGCAGCTCTGCAAAAATGAACCAAAATGCATGTTTGACATTACAAATGTTCTTGGAAAGTTTTAGGGGTATTTTTGTGCTGTGCCAGTAAAATAGTAATAGACAAACACAGTGTACAACAATCGTTTAATTTAATTTTCAATTTTGCATATTAAATGTAGTCATATTAATACAGTTCAGACAACACTTGGACCTGTATCCTAAAGGCTTTACTAGAGCTTTACTAAGTCTCATACAAGAGCTTTACTAAGTCTCCACAAGAGCTTTACTAAGTCTCATACAAGAGCAAGGGTATTCCGGCTTTCACATTTCTTTTTACAAATAGAGCTCCAGAAATAACAGCCAGACCATCACTATTAAAAAGAACTGATCCAGGAAGGTTTTCACCAGCACTCACCTTCAGAGTTTGTCTTCTCGGTTTCTAAGGCAGCAGCTTCATCCGTGATAAGTTTCTGACCATAAAAGTGCAATCCAGAGTTAGACAATAAAAATTAAGGATCAAAGGCGGCAAAGATACAGTTCATACACACCAAAGGAGGAGTGTCCAAACCTATTTGCAAAGGGCTGGTGTGGCTGTGGATTCACAGTCAGATGCAGGAGTACATCTGATCCATTGTCTGAAGACTAAGACCAGTTAATTAAAGAGGAATCAGGTAGGCTTCTGCTTGCTGAGAATGTAAACCTGCAGCTATGCCAGCCCTTCGCATGAATACTGGACACATATGATTTATAGCCTCAAGCTCCCCAACAAAATGACCAACTAACTAACTAATATATTGTCTGTGTCCATGGATCTAAAAAAGGCCTGAATATTGCCATACAGTGTGCTGCGTGTGTCATAAACTTACAGTAGTGCTCTAAATGTTTAGTCTGATTATACCTTATTTACACTACAGTTCTAAACCAATTGAGCTCCACTCAGCAAATGCTGGTTAATTACAAGATGAAGTAAATGTGGTGTGTTGAAAATAGACATGAGTGAGTAAAATGTGCAAGGCAGTAGCACTTCAAAAGAGTGATGGAAGGGATTTCTCCAGTTAAAGAAATTCCTTGTATATCTGAGAGATTGAGTGTGGCATTATTTTAATGACAAAGTCAAACTTGTCTGTTGGGAAAAGGTATAAGGCACATTCCTATTTGACAATCACTGAGTGAACTCCATAGTGTTGCTACTGCGCACGCGCAAAACATGTATCGTTTCAATATTAGAATTAAAGCCAATTTACGCTACAAGTGTTCTATACAAACTCTGCTTGACATAATTCACCCTCTAATAAGGTGATTTATGCTGTCAAAATATATGAGCTTTAACTTTAACCCTGGGATCATGCTCTGACCATGTGATAAGGGGCTATGAAAATGTCCTAGCTTTAGTTCTAGTGTAGGAAGAGTCACTGAAGTCCCATATAAGGACGTTTCTTCAGAGAGACAGCGTAGTTTGGGTAGCTTCCTGCTCAAACACAGCTGATTCAAATCAGCAGAAAGTGGTCAGGTCAGGTGTAGTAGGTGTTTTAGGAGCAGGGAACTCATTAAAGCTTTATAGGACACCTCGCTATGCTTGCTAAGATCTTAGCTCGCCACCCCTGTCTTAAATTATCCGGTCTGAGTAATAAAGCCTGATAAAATTATAAAGTCGAGTAAATAAAATCAGAGTGGTCTCTTCCCTCACCAGGTCACCTGTGCAGGTGTCAGCTTCAGCTTTCTTCGCGTCTGCCACTTCCTGGGCTTTCGCCACTTCTGCCTCCAGGTCCTGGATCTGCTTCTGGGTCTGGTCCAGCAGGGACGTGGACTCCATCACCTGGGCCGTGTACTCTTTTAGCACATCCCCGGTCACCTTGTGCTTGACGTTCTGGAATGACACATGTTTGGCCAGCTTGAGCTCCTCTTTCCTCTTGTTGTGAATGTAGCCTGCGATGCCCAGGCTGCAGACCACCAGCAGAGACAACAGCAAAGCCTGGCACCTCATAGTCAACGGTCAGTGGTGCGGTCGTAGCAGCGTGTGGAAAAGTCTGTAGCTTCAGTCTGTTGTGGTTACGAAGAACTTAACCAAGCCCACAAGACAAGCCCTGCACCATTCTGTCTACACTCAGCCCTCTATACAGTGTTACGGCCTATAAAGACCTAAACACAAGCTCCTTCTAACTCTGGAGGACTGTACTAGCTGAACCGCAGAGGATTTTGAGGAAGGATAAGCTAGAAAGCAGCTAGAGAGGCTGAAGGTCTTGAGTGTTGTAACTAAACTGCCCACACCTGTTGCTGTCTCCTCCCTTTACTTCTTTTCGCACCTCTTTTCCTGAAGTCCCGCCTTCGTCACACCACGATTGGTTAGTGATGGACCCAATATCGGATGCCTATTGGCTGACTTCTTTCGAGTGTGAGTTTTTAGCCAATCATGGTTTAAGAGGGCGGGGTTTGAGAGAAAACGGGTGTGAAAAGAGGAAGTATCGCGCTTCCAATTTTAGCCCCAGGAAAGCAGGGTAGATGCAACAGGAAATCATCGTTTTCACGCTCCCCACTCTTCAGGCGTGAGCAAGTGAAGAAGTAATATATTTTTTATGCGCATAAGATTTAAGAAGTGCTTTGCAGAGCAGTGTTTGATGGAGCAATAGGTTTCGTTTCGTGGTCACGCAGCAGGTGAGTGAGAACAGGGCAGGAGCAGAGTTCAGCACCACAGGAAGGTGTTAACAGGCCTGAGGACAGGCTGGATCACCTTTTAAATGACCAACTCAAACAACTGGATTGTGGTTCATCCTGCTAAGCCTTTCTTGTCGTTATTTACTGTGAGCCTATCTGAGCCACCTGAACCTGCTCTTCAATGTTGAGGGAGGGGAGGGCACTGAATGGGTGTGTCATGGAATGAGGCTGATAGTTTTGGCATTGTTTTCATTTATTTCCTCTTTCAACTCTCTCTGCCTTTTCGTCACACCACACATATCCAGTTGGACAGGTAAGACAGGGCCAGTGAAGGAGGAAGGGGGAGAGAGAGAGAGGGTGGGGTGAGTGCAGTCAGAGTCAGCCGCACTGACACAAAGCTACTGTAATGTAATGAAAGCACAGTGACTGAAGGAGAGTACCGGAGAGAACGAGGGATAGAGACTCCATTCACCTGCACTTTGTCCTCCCCTGCAACCACCCCCTCTGTGGAGCTCTCTGCCACCTCTCTTGTGCAGGATGAGGGCGTCAGTGGTGGTTCTCGCTGTGGCTGCATGTGTGCTGATTGCTGTGGCCTACCAGGCCTTTCAGCAGGAGTTGACCATCCGCAGACTGAGAGATCAAATAGCTTCAACCACTGAGCAAGTGAAGGTGAAAGAGGACGAAATAGTGAACATCAAGCTGAAGATTCAGCAGCTGAACAATGAGCTGGCACCTCTGAACAAGGAGAAGGACGAGCTGGTGAAGAAGAAGGAAGAACTGGTGAAGGCCAAAGGCGAATCTGAGACCAGTTTGGACACCTGCCAAAAACAAAAGGTACTAAACCGCACATTGTTGGTTACACACTTCTATAAATCAGTTCGGTGTATTTGGCCGATTTTGCTGTTATTGGTGCATTTAACTCAACCCACTCTCTCCCCACTACATAACACACACTCTCATTTACACATTAGCTAAATTCTGTCCTGGTTACCAATTGATGATTTTGTTCCTGGTTTCTGTATTTACTGTAAAAAGTAACTAGTAATGTACAAACAAACTACTTAAGCTCTACAGATCTATTTTACTTCCAGAATTAAAAGTGTTCTTAAATATTTAAAAATATATGAAAATGAAATTAAAATTAATTATTTCTGGGCAGTGTATATTTGGCTATTTTCTTTAGTTGCTTTCTTTTTTACTGAGCTTAACTTTGTGGGGTTTTTTCACTGACTGCAAATTGTGTTATTTGTATCATGCATAAATATATGTGGTGCAATGATCAAAAGTACATAATGGTACATTTTCACATATGGTGATCAGGAGCCCTTAGCAACATGAATTACACTGTTACACTATTACACTGTTGTGTGCACCATGTCAGCATTTCAAACACGTGTATCTGTGCAATGATGTCAGCACACGACCATTTTAGATACTTCCCTAATCTTGATTCTCTTTTAATCCATTTGAGAAGACTTTCATCCAGAAGACTGTAAACGAGTTCAGACTGCACGTATGATTTTAATCTTTTGTTCTGCTAAAGTTCTTTTTTTTTTTTTTTTTTTTTTAGGAAAAGGCTAAAGAACTTATATGGTTGTCTTTGTGACTAATCATAAGTGGCTCAGATAATGAGTGAAAGAATGGATGAATGAATACAGTTGTATGCAATAGTTTGGGCACACCTGTCAGATTATAAATTTTATTGATTTTGTAAGTAAGGAGTTAACACCTCTTCTGCAGGAAAAATACTTTGGTTGTGCAAATGCACAGGTGTGTTTTATTTGCTGTATTTAAAAAAAAAAAAATACACACACAATGTTACATGCAGAAGTTTGGCCACCCTTTCATTCAGTACTTACATTTCTGTGTTTGTTAGGATGCATTTTAACTGTTGAATGGTCATCTTACATGCACATCTTACATGCACATCTTTTTAATATGTAATTACAGACCACAAAATAATGTTCAAGGAGTATTTTAATGTTTTGGATCGTCTTGTGTTATCTAACATCTTTTCATCTTCAGTTTCTTCACTGTGACAGACTAGCCTCCAGTATTTGTTTCTCCGCTACATTTCCTGTGCCACTAGCTGCCACACAACTACAAAATACTATGTTTAACTACCAGTGTGTTTTCTTGAACTGTATCATTCTTTATCGTGACTGTACACAGTGAGAAATTAAATGAAATTACAGTGAAGGTTACCATCATGACCTTTCAGCCAGTGAAGACTATGAGCAGGAAGTGTTTAGATGTCTTGGTCTCCTCATGCTTTATACGAAACCATTGTCATAAGTTTCAGGTTCTCAGTCAGCCATGTTGAGACTTAACACATCGCCCTGACAAGTTTCATGGTTCACAGTTTTACACTCTAAAACTGTCTACAGTTGCCTTTGGTCAAATAAGTCAAACAAGCTCTGAGACCTTACAGAAATGAGGAAGGGTTCTCAAAAGACTTCACACACCACAACCTGTGCACATACATCCTCACCCCCCTACATATTATTCATCAGATAGATGGTAACCATGTAATATGTAGAAATGCCATGTTTAAGACTGTTACATCAGGTATAGTACTAGCTTCTTTTTAAAATATTAGCTTTTTTGCTTAACAAACATTGAGACCAATTAACAAATGTTCAGTACGTTTCAGAAAAATTCTGATCTCTGCCTGCGGTGATCTTGATTTAGCATAAATCCTCAGGTCATGCGTGGTTTTGGAAATGCATTCCAGGCTCCTTAAGATGACCTACTGTTGGCTTTTCTCACAGAGTACTACAGTTTGTGAGATTTAATTTATTTTGAAGGCTTGGAGAGGATTTTTTTTTTCTGCACAGTTAATTCCTGTTTGTCTGATCCTATAAATCAGACGCTCCACGAAATTCCGCTGAGAAGCAAACACGTCCACGTCCAAAGGAGACTTATAAAAGTTTAAATGGGTGTTATCTTTCAGTGGTGGGAGACTAAACACAGAAATCTATCCTTGATTGATGAACATAACAGGAAGCATATGTGACAAAATATGGTGTGACTAATATGTTTTTCCTTTTCTGTCTCACAGAGAGGAAACTGTCCTTGACTGTTATCTCTGTTGCACCAGAGTGTTCTCACATCCTTACTTTTATCAAGTGAAACTTGCAAAGCAAGACTGTTCACACACACTTTAGGAATCTTTTCCCATATTCTCTTCCCAGCCCATACACCATCTCTGAATATAGGGATTAATTACAAACATACATAAAGTAAATTTACCTCATTGTCATTACCCCATTTATCGTTTTTGTTATGATTGGTTTACAAGTAGCTTTTGTGGATGCAGATTATGTTTTGGTGACATTTGGTGTGTTGATATTGGCATTACCTTGGTCTACAAAGAGCAGTGAGCAACAGGCTGATGTCAATTTTTAACACATTTCAACACCTGCCTTAAAATTAAGTTATCTGATAACAAGTAAGACTGACAGCTAAGTTCAAAGCCACATATTTACTTGGTGTCTCACCTGATTTTCATGCAGGTGGCTCATTTGCATGCATGCTGAAGCTTGACAATGAAATCATTTAGGAAGGCGCTCTGCTCCTCCTTAGTTTACTTTAGCTGTTATAGGTGCACATTCAGAGTTGTCTCACACTGTATGTACAGAAGATACATAGTCACTCCAATCCGCTCTAAAACTTTACTCAGGATGCGGATGAATGTGCAAATGTGTCTGTATTAGGTTGTCTTTTTGGCTGTATTTTGGAACTGTAGGAATATTTTAAGAATGCGGAATAAGGAATAGAGTTGGGAAATGTGGCATATCTCTCATCGTGTGCTTTTCTGAGTATATTATGGGTAGTTGTCAGTACAAACATTGAACAACTGCATATTTGAATAAACATGGAGGTTTCAATGAATGATGGAGTCTGGAACTAACCACCAGTGTACAGTAACAGCATAAACTACATAATAACAAGTACTGATCGTCAGTCTTGTATGCCGTTACCTTTTATCTATTTTTATTTTATTTATTTTTTGACCAGTTGTTTGATTATTTCTTGGTTAGATGTGTTTTTCCAAATGTGAAAACCTTTGTAACATTTATAAAAGTGGCCTTACTATTTTCCTGATGCATTTTTCCTCTTTGCAACAGTAGAATGCAACTTGAAATTGGCTTAAAGTATTGGAATGTTATATGTTTTGCCGTATTTCCCATTCTTAGTTAGAAGCGGCAGTGAATGGATTATAGCTCAATGCAGTAACTCTTCTCCGCAGTAAGATGATGGTAGGTTAGGGAGTTTTCATGGTGTCTGTCATGTAAAACCACTGATATTTTGTTCACCACCAAAGAGTGTTGGTGGTACCACATCATTTGTTAAAATACTCAGCTTGAATATACAAACACTTTGGTAACGAATGCACCATAGCTGAAATGTTGGTGTTGCCTTAATTAAGGCAACATGAAAACAGTTTAACCTAACTTTTACAATTTAGTCTTTTTTTTTTTAACTTCCCTACTCTCTCTTGATTCTCCGTAGGCAGACTCTCAGAAGAAAAAAACAGAAACCACTAATGCACTGGAGAAGCTAAAAGGTAAGGTATCCGTTTCTTTTTGGCTTCATTGGTTCAACACTGTTAAACATTGCCGCATTAAGACTAAAGTCCATCATCCTCATTTGCACCACAGGCCATAATCTTGTTTCCTGGTACTAAGAAAGAACAGAAAACTCACTGACGTCAAACAGTGAGGAAAAGTGGCCTTTCCCTCCATGTAAAATCAAGTTCGAGTGAATAACTGAAATGTTGCAAAGAATTATGCAAAACAAGGCTGTCTTCCTTATCAGCTCTGTTCAAGAGAATAAAACATTCTATAAACTCCATGAAAGTGTATACAAGCATCTTTAATGCTGAGCAGTTTCCTAATTCTGTTTTAGTGGCCTGTATTTGACAAACTGCAATTCACTGGTAAAGCTGTTGAAGGTGTTAAAGCTCACACAGCCAGCCTCACTGGTTGTCCTTTATTGGGCCACGCTTGTTAGGTGGCAGCCACTGCATATCAGGAACACCCCCAGGACCTGCTGATTTGGAGACACTCTAATGCAGTCAACAAGACATCACAGTCTGGCTTTTGTCAAAGTTGCTCAAATTCTTACTGTGTGTGTGTGTGTGTGTGTGTGTGTGTGTGTGTGTGTGTGTGTGTGTGTGTGTGTGTGTGTGTGTGTGTG
>JBBIGA010000007.1:11135031-11152526 GCA_037576975.1 Alestes dentex
CTCTCTCTCTCTCTCTCTCTCTCTCTCTCTCTCTCTCTCTCTCTCTCTCTCTCTCTCTCTCTCTCTCTCTCCAAAGTAAATACTGAGGATTACATAATCCAGGCAGCATTTAGATCTGTTTCCACTGGGCCTTATGTCACCTTGGCAGTCCAGGTATAGAAAAGGCTTGAATGAATCTGCTCATGCGCACACACACACACGTTTGCAAACACTCCTACTGCCTCATATGTCCATTATTTAAATTCATAAGCCTTCATCAGGGACAAATGCAGGCATGCATATACAGCCACTGGAGTTCTAAAATTAAAGTCTGTAAAGAATAATGCTTGTGAAACTGTGTATTCTTTGAGTTTCCGTGTGCATTTACAAGTTGCCACTTACCTATTTGTTCAAATTCCGCTACATAGGCAAAATGATTTCTTTCTTTTTTTGTTTTCTTCACTTTTTTCAAAAAGCCACATATCCCTTCAAAGACACTATGTGAGACAGTGTGAGCGAGAGAGAGAGAGACAAAGGGTGAAGTTAAGAGTCAAAGTGAGAGAAAGAGAGAGAGAGAGAGAGAGACAGACAGAGAGTTATGCAGCCCATTGCCCTGTGATTGTTATCTTACCTGCCGTGTATGTTCAGACAAACACAGTTAAAAATACACTTCGGAAACGGCCAACGTAGCGTCAAATCTCAACTTGCTCAAAGTGTGGTCAAACGTCAGACAGTGGAGATCAGAGCTGGTGTGCGTGTGTGGTGTGTGTGTGGGGGGGCCCATCAAGGACCTGCTTAGTTGAGGAAACTTGAGTGTGTATGTAAGAGTGTGTGTGTGTGTCTTTGTTCATGTGAAAAAGACAAGGTATTGGCCTTTGTTTCCAACTTGAGCCTATTTTCCCAGGGAGAGATTTCTCACATATTGCACATAACCAACACTGAACATATTTTTTTCACAGCTTTTCAGAATTACTTTCTGTCTCTGAGAAAGTAGAAACTCAAAATAGAAACAAAGACCAATACTTTGGCTTTGTCTTTATTTTGGCCTTATTCCTAGCCTGGCTGTAATTTCCTATGGAAAGAATTGAATCACATTTTAAATGTAATCAGCAGTGAATGTTACATAACTTTACCTGACTGCATTAAAAATGGTATACTCAGTAATTTGTAATGTAACATTTATTCCGTCAACTTTTTTTTTTTTTTACTCAGAAAAAAGTTAAGGGCTTCGGACAGCCATGCAGGTTGAATTATTTTCTGCTGATGTGACCATCACACTGAGAAGTTTGTCTGTTTACTTACTTTGAGCACAATTGACTGTAACTCACATTGCACTTTTTTTCTCCCTGTTTAGGAAACCCACTACCCAAGAAGACACATTTGAGTGAGTACAGAGACTCTGACATTTCTTCATATTTGACTTCTTTCTACTCGTGTGTTAACATGCCACTAATGTGTGCTTTTAATATGAACGTGTGTCTCTCTGTCGCTCGGTGAACAGATGGGCACAAAGTAGAAACATATGGATGGTTCAAGTTAGCTTTCTGTCACTTCTAGTTCTGAACACAACTCCTAGTCTAACAAACGCAACAGTTGAACCAAATGTCATATTTAGTGTCTTACTGTCCTGGATTCACAGTGGCCTCACAACTCCTATGGGTGCCGCTTTTGTCCCTTTTCTGCCTGCAGTGTCTGTATCACACAGCTGATCACCAGGCAGAATGCATATCAATGATACCTTTCACTGAACCTAGTAAGGAAACAAAAAATGGCATTGATGGGGATTACACGCACAATCTCCCGATAACAGAGCCAATGCTAAGACAGGAGCCGAGGAGCCCAAATACACACCGTAAAAATACACACAATAATAGTTCAAGTTCAAGTTTAGAAGTTTTATTTGTCACATGTAGTTCTACGTAATACAACATACCTTTCCAGCAGTACCCTCAGCTGTGCTACACAGAACTGACAAGACAATATCAATCTAACAGAAAAGAAATATAATTGAACAAGAACATTTTTATGAATGTAAAAAAAATTAACAATTAACAAATTAACAATAGAAATTGCTGTGGCTCCAGCCCAATTACTTTTATGATAAGTGTGTTTTACGTCCTTTACTAAATACAGGGAAACACACTGAAATTATTGTCTGTGGTAATGGATTGTGTGGAACAAGACTTATTATTTAGTAACTGCTATAAATTATTTGGAAAATAATTAGAAACTAATGCAAGTTCTGTAGTAATGATAGTGAAGAGCTGAAGTGTGGGCCCACAGAATAGATCACTAGACTAGTATTAACTGGAACCACTTCTGAAGGACTGCAGTCCATAGCCTGTAATCAGTTTGGAGTAGTTTAGAGCAGTTAAAAGTGATGTGTTATACTGGCTACCACATCGAACAGGTCTGTAGTAATGGATGAATTCAGTTTATTTAACAATAATGGGTTCATGATTTAGGGTTTTCACAGTAAGACTGTATCTATGGTGTAAAATGATCTACTAGTAAGACGAGCTGGTAGGTGGTAAGAGTGACACAAGCATGCTGGAGTGGGTTATTAATTGGTGCTGGTTGTTTGCAAACTTTTCTCAAGGGATTCAGTTCCATCACATATTATGTTCCCCAAGATGTACGTTGTCATGTTTTTACATCATGTTATCATGATGTTCGATTCATTGTCACATGCCTAGGACTGAGTGTATGGGTGTGTGTGAGGAACATAGATCTGCATACATGCCCATGGAGTGTGTGTGAGTGATAGGTGCATGTCGGGCAGCCGTGCTGCCGTGGTTATGGAGGTGGGCTTGTAGCAAAGTAGCAGTGCACGGCTACACCTGCTACACTGCACCTGCCTCCATATATATTTTTACTTCAGAAACAGGAGCTGTATGTTTATATGAGCGTGGAGATGGTATTGTTTACCACACACACACACACACACACACACACACACACACACACTCACACTCACACACTATTTCTTTCTTTCTAGGGGTGTGTGTGCGCCACCTGAGCCTAGATAACATCTGAGTATATTTTTGAGACTGCCGTTCAGAACTTGCGCGGGTCTTTATTACACCTGCACATTGGCACATTGTGTAAGCTGCACACACACACACACACACACACACACACACACACATGCTGTTGTGTCTCTTATTTTACTTTTACTGTTTTGATAACCCCCCAACCTTTTTTTTTTTTTAACAAATATAGCAAATCTTGTATTCACCCATTCAGTCATGAACTGTTGGCACCCTGAAAGAGGGGACTGGTGTAGTCAGCTTTGCAGTAAGTCTATTGCTTTTCCTTATCAAAGGCCCAGTCTAGAACAATAACCTTTAATAAACGTTCCATGTTATAAACGAAAAGCCTTTGCTATGAGGGTAGTAAAAGATTAAAAGAAGGGACTTATATCTTCCATCTCAGTCGGTTTTTAGTGGCTTGTGGTTCTCTCAGTTACACTGTGATACAGTGAGCTTGGTGTAATGCAGTGTAATTATTTGATAATCATCAGTGCTTTACTCTCAAGGCTGCAAGAGCAAGAAGTCTGAGGAGCAGAATTAAGTAAACCCAGTATTATTCCTTCCATGAATGACTCAAACAAAAGTCAAATAAAACAATTTTAGCAAAACAGTACTCGAGCTTCATATCAGAATCAGAATGAGTAAACCTTATTGATTCCAGAGGAATATAGAACCACAATGGAATTTCTGATAACACCATATTTTAACATTCTAACTAAATATCTATTAAATGCAAATGAATGTTAAATGTAATCTAACCCTAACTCTAAACCTAACCTTAACTTCAAACAAAAACCTAACCCTAACCCTAATGCTGTGGAAAAGCAGCTTAGATGAAGCAGTTTTTTTTTATTTGTTAACAAGCTAAATTAAAAATAAAGTGTGTGTGCCTTAACAGCATCTATCTGCATGCTGTGTCATCTACGCTTTTCTTTTTAGGACCATCTAAAGGCTTCAAACAGATATGCGACCGACAGAGCAGAAAAGAGGCTGTCACCAACCGATGTAGCAGAATGAAATGAAACACAAAAAAGAGAATCATTACCTATATGTTAATGCCTAAAGTGGAATTGAGTTCAAAGCAGAATTATTCTCCCTTAAATACAGTTGAATACAAATGTTTAGTTTCTCTGGTCAGATAATCTTTTTGTGAATTTTCTTAGTGGAAAATAGTGTACTGCATATTTAAATACAAAAAATTCAAGTCATTTGTCTCATAATGTCTTTACAACACCTCTGAAGGTGTGCTGTGGTATCTGCCACCAAGCAGCAGATCATTTAAGTCCTGTAAGTTGTGAGGTGGGACCTCCAAGGGTTAAACTGGTTTGTTCAGCACATCCCACAAATACTCAATCTGATTGAGATCTGGGGACTTTGGAGGCCAGGTAGGTGGCACATGTCAAAGTAACATCCACACAAGTTCCAGGACCCAAAGTTTCCCAGCAGATAATTGCCCAGAGCATCACATCACCTCTGTTAGCTTTGCCTCTTACCATAGTGCATCCTGATGCCATGTCTTCCCCAGGTAAGCAACAGACATGCACCCGGCCATCTACATTATGTAAAAGAAAATGTGACTCATCATACCAGGCTGCTTTCTTCCATGGCTTCATGGTGCCCTTTGTAGGGGTTTCTTTGGGTGGACAGGGGTCAGCATAGGCACTCTGACTAGTCTGTGGCTACGCAGCCTCATAGGCAGCAAACAGCAAGTTTTGATGCCTTTCTGTCTTAGCCAGCATTAATGTTTTCGGTATTTTGTTCTATAGCAACTCTTCGGTAGAATACCCTTCCTTTCCTTCACACATCAGTGAGCCCTTGGGGTCCGTGACCCTCTCGCCAGTTTACTGGTTGTCTTTCCTTGGAAACCTTTTGACAGGTACTAACCACTGCATACCGGAAACACTTCACAAGACCTGCCGTTTTGCAGATTCTCTGACTCAGTCGTCTAGCCATCATAGGCTCTTGTGAATGTCACTCAGATTTTTACACTTGCCCATTTTTCCTGCTTTCCAGTCATCTCCTTCAAAAACTGACTGTTCACTTTTTGGACCAGTAGAAAGGAGCTATTTAATTTTTTTATATATTTATATTAACACTCATATTCATATAGAAACAATGTAAAAAGATGCTATTTTTATGCTTCATTTGAAAGCACTCTATTTTCAATTCATTTGAAAGTTTACTCAGAACGTTGAGGAAATGTAGCTACTTACTACCCACTTCTGGCGAAGAGTTGGACGAGCAACACTCATGCAGTCTGTTATATCTGTAGGAATGCGAAGAATAAGCCATGATAGAAGAGATACAAAGTCTGAGGTTAAACAAGTTTCGTTGAATCTTACAGAAATGTTTAAGTGTGTGTAGTGTCTTTATTACATTGGAAATAAAGAAGGAAGACAGAGAGAGAAAATGAACTAAAGTAGTGCACTGATGCAGCGTGAGTAAAAAAGAGAGACAGTGAGAGAGAGACTGAGAGGCAGACAGTGAGAGACAGAGACAGAGAGAGAGGGAGAGAGAGAGAGAGAGAGAGAGAGAGAGAGAGAGAGAGAGACTCAGTACAGTTAGCTTGTGAAAGGGACAGGCCCTCTCCCACTGTCACTCTGCACACTCACGCACACACACACACACACACACACACACACTCACACGCGCATGCACACACATACTCATCACATACACACCGACAGTAAACCACCTAATCTCTGTCTGATCTCCCACACTTAAACAGTATCATCAAGAAGACAGATAGTGAATCAGACAGAGAGAGATATTTCGAATTTTAGACAAAAAAGCTTCACCAGGGAGAGACTTCACAGCTCTGTGAAGATGATGCGAGGTAGGAACTGCTGTGTTTTGTCTATACAAGAAGTTGCATACACATGTGTGTATGAATGATGCTGAATGTTTGTGTGGGTGTGTGTGAGATGCCAGTTTACATCACAACAAATTTCTTCATGCCTCACTCTTGGCACTGGCTGACCTTCGCTATCGGCATTATCGGCAAAAGCAAGAAAGCTTATGCGGAGTGGAAGGTTATGAGAAATGCAACTTTTTGTTGTGCTTCAGGCCAGGAGCGTGTGCAGAAATAACAAATTCCATCGCTAGTCAGCAGCACCCTCTGACCCTCCGGGTTACAAAATTCTTTTGCTTCTGGATTCCTGCCACTAACGCCGCCATATTACCTCTGACAAATTACTGACAACTGAAATCTGAAAATTAAGAGTCAGACCACTTTAGTCAAAGTCTTTATGAGTGTGC
This sequence comes from Alestes dentex, assembly GCA_037576975.1. Classification (NCBI taxonomy): domain Eukaryota; kingdom Metazoa; phylum Chordata; class Actinopteri; order Characiformes; family Alestidae; genus Alestes; species Alestes dentex. Next base: position 11,141,301 of record JBBIGA010000007.1, read on the forward strand.
TGCTCTGCAGGGGCTGCGGGTAGTGTAGAAAGCATCGTTTTATCAAAAAGCTGCCATTGCTTTCATTTTAAGATCAAGACTTTTGAACACCATGCACTTCCTATCACTGTGTATCGCGAACTTGTACACTTGTATGCCCAGGACTTCGTGAGAAGCCAGCATGACAAAGAAAATCAAACGTGTGGTGATATTTTGTAAAAGACTTTTGGGGGGCCTTAAAGTACGTAAGCAGAAAGTGAGTATGTGTGGGATGAAAGGAAGAAAACTCGTGTGAACACTACGAAAACCTGTCACACAGAACCCTTTAATGTTTGGAATTCACCAGAACTGATCATCGTGAAAGATGTTTTTTTTTTCCCTTTGCTTGTTCATTGTGTACAATTTTTACATGGGTGCTTGTACGGCTGTGAGCCTTTAGTGTTTTGAGTGTCTCTGTGGGTGTGGGATAGGAGCCTCTGTTAGCGGAGTGAATGAGAGGGGTTTTTCACATCTGTTCTGACACATACCTGAACCTTCAATATGCCACAACATAGCTCATGTCTGCCTTCATCCTCACTTCAGAAACTCAGGAGTCAATCAGCACACTCTCTTTGAAATAAATGCAAGAATCTCAGTGGTGACAGTGGTGGAAAGTACCAGTGCCATGATAAATCCAGGCCAGCGGCAGCATCCCTTTAGTCTGTGCGGCAAATTACAAATACAAAACATCACAGGAAAAACAGCGAAAAAGAAGGCAGTAAAAGATATACTGGACATTTGAAACCTTTTTACCTTGGCATACACACTTCAATAACCAGTCAAGGCCTGTTTTTTTCCAGAAGCGTTGCAATACTTGGGATGTCACTTGGTAAAAACAAGTAACTCTGTCAGTCTGCTATAAAATCATTATCATTATCAATTATTGTTTATCTTTTTTCAAAATTTGCCCTTGATTTTTGCTGAGTGTGTTAATATGACAGTGATAAAATATTTGACAGAAATATAGAGGTTATGTATCAGAAAATTACAGAGCTCAGGAACTGTACCGCATCACCAGTGCCACGTATGTAAATTCAAAATAAACCTATGTATGTACTTGGTCTCTGGAAAGGTAGTCTGTAACTCACACTTAGGAGTTAAGACTGCCTGTTTGAGCTCCGATGACCTTTGCCATGACTGTGGATATGGTTCTGAGATGTCATTAGGTTCCTTTTGCGCACAAAACACCTACATTTTCCATTACGGCCCACATCCTTCCCACAGCCAAATATCCCTTCGGCAAAATACTGATGAATTGAAAGGCCCAGATTATGGAAGAGCTGTTTAAAGGAGGGGTTTAAAGGAAAATTCGAAATTTCTCCATGACTCAGTCATTTAGATGTAAACAAAGTCAGCCACCCGAAATGATTCATTGTAGAGAAATGTACCGAGTCGGATCACTTTACAGTGGTGGTGACAGGAACCAGAGGTCACGATGTCTAGAATGCAAATATATCCTCCATCCAAAACAATCAATGAGCCTATGAAAAAACCTTTAGTGGCATGAAACTCTTCAAATGTCTTAATCCCTCCAGCACCACTGTGAACAACGACTCTAAACTGAAACTGTGAATTACTGAGTCTACATTGACACAAATGGCAGCGAATGTGAGCACAGTTAAAACGTGTAGTCAAAGCACCTTGTTTTGTGAGTGTAATTTTGGTTCAAATATAATATGCAGAATTATTATTTGCCATCTACATTTTCTCAGCAGACTTTGGACAGAACAAGAGGGAGAGAAAGAGGCAGATATTTGAGATCACTGCTAGACATGTGTTCAGATGTTTTCAGAATTTGCAGAATAAGAGGTGCAGCGTTGCACTGGATTCTCACACCATGACCACTACCAGCTGCACATCTGTTTTGTTACTGGGGCCACCTTCTCAGTGAAAAATAAGTGTGTGTGTGTGTGTGTGTGTGTGTGTGTGTTTAAGTGTAGATATGTGCACAGGTGTGCATGTAGAGTTTTTTTCTGATGCTATTTTTCATCCCCAAGTTTTGTTTCATAAACCCATCAAAATCTACATCTGAGATCACCCCTGATAAACAAGTTAACATGTTCATTTTTGTTTAATGTTTAGGAATAAAATTTATTGTATTGTGTGAAATTTTCAGACATGCTGAAATATAATCATTTATTTGATGGGGAGGTATTTATTATAGTTTTAACAGAAATGTGTACATTTTTTACATTTAGACTGACATCATACAATCCACGGTCTGATCCCCTAAAGTTATATTAAAAGTTATATTAAAACATCTCAGTCTCTGTGTAGCACTCAAATGGGTTTTTGTGTTTTCATTGTGCTTAGCTAGAATGGGTCCATTTGATATATGAAGACTTTCGTTTTTAAAATGGTGTATATCCATTTGCAGCAATTTTGGATATAAAGAATAACACCAAACAATAATAGGTAATGTATAATGTAAAATACAAATAATGTTTTATAATAAGGAGGTATTAATCATAATACGTAGATCTTTGATATATTTGTAGAATCCACTTCCATCAATGTATATCATGAAATAAATTCATGAAAGCTTAGAAAAATCTTGAATGCGTTTTGAAACTAAACAACAGAACATTGTATGTTTGTACATCGCTTATGAAACCTTCACCTCTGTGAAACCTGTACGATCTTCCACTCTTTCTCTGTTGTATTCTATGTTTTACTTGTAACAACGGAAACACTCCGAATTTCGCAAGTGTGTTTGTATGAGTTGCAGCAGCCTGTGCAGCGAGAACAGGTTCTCTTCACAGCAAGACTATCCTTTCAATTTATGAATAATTAATTAAAAAAAACGTTGTTTGTTTAATACTATGAAAGGGCTTGTAATTGTTTAATGGATTCTATGGCTATTTGTGTGCTTAACGGCAATTGACACATTACAGTTTGAGTCTGTTCTGCATCAATATACATTAAACAAATACATGTGCTGAAGCATGATATACTTTTGAATTGTATTATAGTAGTGCAGTTTTCACACAAGAAGTTCAAAGTAAAGTAGTGATTCAAACTAAGAACGAGACAGAGCAAAATTGTGGCTTTTATGACAATCATGCCATGGACTACACTTTGTTAGCGGGAAAAGTTAGTTAATTACTTAATATAATTCAATTTCTTTCGCATTGCCTGCATTGCATACCGGATAAATCCCTTTTGTTCTGGATGGTGAACGTGTTTATATAGCTTTTGTGTCAAATGTATTTTTTGCCACTTTGAGACATGATCCTTTCATTTGTCTCATTCTCTCTCTTTGCACTTTGTCTTAATGAGGCGGTCTTGTGTTCATCTTGAGGATTTCCGTTAGTGGAACCTTGAGGTTTGAAAGTGTTCACAATGCAAAATGCTGACGGGGGTTTCAGGGAAAAAAAGGAGGAAGGTTACATTAGAGAAGCATTCACCCACCAGTCTAGTAGCAATTGGTGGTTTATTTTCCACTTCTGCTGTGGACTGTGTTATTGTATTGATGTGGTTGAATGAAGACGTGAAAATGATTTTCAACCGTTTTCACTTTTTTGAAGTCATGTACTTGTTGAATGTAGTTGTGCCCAGTCCCATCCACTGGCTATGACTCCAGTCACACGATACCACTAGCACTAGGAAGGGGAGGGCTCCTAAAAGAACCAACACTTCTTTTTGAACCTTTTGAACCATCCTACCCTCCCAGACTGAGCAAAGCTAATTGTGCTCCCCCGGACTCTCTGCCACTGTGGCATCTGTGGTATTATAGTGGAAACACTGGGCTCAAACTTGCAATCCCTACATGAAGGAAACAGTTAAAATAAATAACGTGCTATTTTAATCTGATATGAAGCAAATTACTTTTGGAATCTTAACCCTTTCAAGTCTGTTTTAATCCTCCTTCTGTTGAATCAAAATATGTCATCTTGCCCTCTTAACAAAAACAACAGTAAAATAAAAAAAAATATGAAAATTCTGGTAAGCCAAAGATACTTGCTTGCATCTCACACTGACCACCAAAAGCATTAGCTAAATGATAATGTCACTGGAGGATGAGGATTATTGAGGATTATTGTGAGCTATCCGTGTGTATTCTGCTATGACACAGTGACATCTCAGTGCTCCTAAAAACCCAAATCGGGGATTAGAGCTAGTGCCAAAGTTTTTACTTGACAGTGAATGTCTGTGGACAAAAGTAATGTGTAAAAAACACACTCAGTGAACAGTAAGAAGAAGTTGGTTGTCAGTCAGTAAACTACGGGCTCCTGTTGTGCTTTTATTTGTCTTCATTTGTCTTTGTTGTGTCTTTATTTGACATTGTGCCTTTATTTGTCTGGTTGCTGGACTTCTGGGAGTGAGGGGAAGTATAGAATGTGGTACAATTTTAAAGAGTTCAGGCTGAAAAGTTTTTTTGTCAAATGGATTCTGAAGAGCATAATTAAAAATGTAGTTTAAATAGTTTTTACCTCCAAAGCAAAAACACATAATTCAGCTATGAACCTAACCACATAAATACTTTGTACTTATCTCAAGGATAAAATTGCTAAATCTGAACATATATTTTTATTTTATTTTTTTAATAGAAAGTGGGGCAAAGAATATCGGTGATGGCTAATGGCCTGCATAGATTTGTAACTTTTTAGTAAATGGGAAAAAACTAAATGTATATTATTTTATGGTGTTCTCAGAAATAAAAAAGCATATTCAAATCTGCATGTACTGTTAATAATTCATGAACGAATAGTCTATTTTAATAAACTGCACAGCGCAAAAAACAGGTAATAGGGTGAATTATGCTCTCGTGTTAATGAAACGTGAACTGCTCTGTGTTCTTTATGTACCATGTATATCCATGATATAAGCAGAAAAGCTTGCTGCGATGTAATGTATCATGTTTTTCTTCCCCAGACTTCTGATCAGTTTTCCGTATGGTATTTCCTGACTTTTACATTCAAAATGCAATGATCATGAAAACGTAAATAAATGTTGATGTAAAAGTTTTTTGTTTTTTGAATGGAACTTCAGTGTGGGTTTTTGCAGTGTCAGCAGTGTAACGATAATATCATCGCTTCCATCTGACTTACGGTTATAGGGCAGAAGTCTGATTGTATCTTTGTTTCAGTAAATGAGCATAACTGAACAGATATAATCGATCAAACTTAGCTAAAAATGGTTGTATGGTTTTGATAGCATTTAATCTTTATCTAGATCTGTTAACACTATCTAGGTGTGTTAAATTATCAGTTTTCTGAAAGATAACAGAGCTATCCTACTAATTGCACTACTTCATAGTTTTAATGCATCACTTCATAGTTTTAATGCATCGTTCCTCATATGAAAAAATCTTTTTCACTACAAGTGAATGAATTGTGGAAAATGACCAGCAATTAATGAATGGAACAGGTGAATATAATCAAATGAACATAATCTGTATACAATGACCATGAAGTGATTATATTCATCAGAATGATGTGTCTGATTTTGTGCTCCTATGTTCTGCATTTCTATTCAATTAGAAACGCCTCTTTTGATTTTGAGCATCACTCTCAGGTTATGTGTGTTGGGGCCTTATCTCATCATATCTGATGATGCTTGACCAGCATTAGTTTCATGTGTGTGTTCTTCAACTGCTGCGTCTATGTGCCTCCACCTTTGCGAGTGGTTAGCCTGGAGAGATAGCAACACTGACAAAAAAGGGGGGCAAGATAAGGAATGAGGGCAGAAAAGAGAAACGTGACAGCTTTTTGTGCATATCAGCATGTGGTTGAGGTGGATCGAGAGATGGAGGAGAGATGGAAAGCCGAGAGACAATATTTACTCTTTATCAGCATGTGGTTTGAGTGGGGTGTTGAGGCAGAATTAGAATGCTAGGTAAACGCTTTATTTCAAAGTTCAAATGTTGCTGTGTCTGCATGTGAGTGTGTGTTGTCTGTTTTTTTAGTGTCTTTGCTAGTTCACCATTAATGTAATTTATTCTTAAATAAATGGCACATTTAATCAATTTGAGCAGAGTCCGCATGTGTAGACTTTGTTAACTCAACGCTTTTGCAGTTAATGGTGCACAAAGTGCACAAGTCCTGTACTGGAGTAAGGGAAGAGATTGTTTTTTTTATTTGCACTTTAGTTAAAGTACAAAAGTATTTTAAAACAATTCGACATTACCAGAGAATTGGTTGATCTGGAAAACAATAGAGATCACATTACATCTTTGCTGACTGAATAGTAACATTTTTGGGTTTTTTTTGACATTTTGTTAGAAGTCACCTTTATGTATGCAAATGAGATATTAACTACATAATATTTGCACATTTTGAAACACTGAAAACCTAGCATTTGGATCATGTAACAAGTAAAATATTTATTTTATTGTGAAGACTCTCCATAGAAAGAATTTTATAGACCAGGCTGTTGAAATCACTATTCACTGAAATTAAAAAGGATTTTGAAGGCCATATATTGTACAAAAAATATTATCATTCATAAATACAGCAATAAGTAATATATTTGGAAATCCTTTGGCAAAATCCTTCAGAATGTGTTTAGGAAGGAGCATGCTAAATGTCATGAATGCAGGTGTTCTTGAAACTGAGATGTTTGGTTCTGAATGTCGAAAAACACTCATTTTAAGAAAAAAGAGTTTTAAGAATGAGCCTCAGAATGGCATTTCCCACAGAGATCTTAGAGAACACACTCTGATTGTGAGAATATTGTTATTAGTGCAGTACAGTTTAATGGAAGACATGTTATCGATGTAATGTAGTTTATCCAAAAACCTGAAAAATGGACCTAAAATCCTCATTTCTGCAATATTAAGGCATGTTGTGCCTTAACTAACAAAATTTAAATTATTGTGGATTGTTCTAGTTAGTATAGTAATTAAATTATTTCTCCTTATTTCTCATTTGTTAAGATAAAAATGGCCAAAATGTCCTGTTACCTTTTCAGTGTTTACAAATAACCCAGTAGCAGTTCACCAGTAACACAACTCAGACACAACACAATGGGAAAGAGCACATACATCACTACACAACCTGACGTGTACTGGCAGTGCAGCGGTACACCTGTCTGATATTTGTCCAGTTGTAACTGTTTGTTAATAGCCAGATTTTTAGCTTTTACAAGTAATTTTTTAAACCAGTATATCAAAACATTTAAGAATGCAGTAGATAAAGAGGTGTGCCTAATAAAGTGTTAAATAAAAAGGCTAAAATCTACTGATCATAGTCATAAAGGCGGAGGTCTCACAAATAATGATCAACACTGATGAAACGGCATTAGAAGAGCTGTACTACAGGGAAGAACGATTATACACATTTAGGATTTGAATCCAACTCAAATCAAGGGAGCACTCAAGTGGAACTCCCTGTCATCATGAAATTATGTGTTCAACCCTTAGCAAGAGTGTTGGTGGTGGCCTAGAGGGTAGGATACTTGCCTCTGGACCAATGCTACCTTCAGAATACCACCACTGGGTTCCTGAGCAAGACCCTTAACCCCAAGTTGCTCCAGGGAGACTGTCCCCTGTAGTTAGGGAATGGAAGTTGCTTTGGATAAAAGCATCTGCTAAACGCTGTAACAGCAATGCAACAGCTATTCAGAACCAGTAAACCAGCCTGGGTGGGTAGGCTATGAACGATCTGATTTAAAAATGCTCCACACAACAACGTAGTCTTCTGTCAAATTTTGAAAGGTTGTCAAAGGTGCCTGAGTTATAGGTATTAAACTACGATTGAACAATTATTGTTTAGGGGTGGGGTTTGTTGAGAGATGTGCTGTGATTGATTTTCTTTGAAATGGCTTTTGGATATATTAGAAAATTCAGTTTATCTCTGACTTAATTCAAGCAGAAATGAGTAAAGTAAGAAGTATATTACATTACATTACAGTCATTTGGCAGATGCTTTTATCCAAAGCGACTAACAATATGAGGACAAAGTTTACTGGTTTTCTGTGCTTTACTCACAAATGTGTTTAACAAACTTTACAGAATATTGACAAAATCCTATTCAACGCAGCCAACTTTGGTTAGAGTCTGTATTTGCTACATAAATTTGCGTTCGCAGTTTAAAAGCGCTACAGAACTGTTCTATGTTGCTGTAGCTAACCAGAACTAGACTGGCTGGAGTGATTTTGCCACCACATCAGCTGACAGGTGCTAATAATAATGTGACCAACATCACGACGGTATTTATTGAAAAAATGCATTTGTTGTAAGAGTTTTATACAAGTCGGTCATAACCTTGACTTTTGAGTGTATGTGATACACTGAAAATAGTGTGTCCTTTAATGTATGAACAGAAAACAGTGATCTTCGAGAATCACTCGCAGATCCATGTTAGTCATGAACTAAAGGAAACAGAGGAGAACATTTCAATAGGTGTCTACATCCTGTCAGATATAAAACACCGCACAGTAACAAGCGTGGGTAGGTGTGTGTGGGGGGGACTGTGTGTGGGTGTGTGTGCATGCGTGAGGTATTTCCTTTTCCTTTGAACGCTGTGTGAGGAGAAGGCCTGGACAGGGCCGACGAGAAGAGAGAAAGAGGCAGAAACGAGAAAAAGAGATGAACGGCACTACATGATTCACTTAGCTGTTATTGTAAACATCAAACAACAGGAAATTCACCTGGCCCGCAACTGTGCTCCCTCTGTACCCCCAAACACACAAATATATTCACACACTGCCGTACAGTCCAAAACACACAAAGACTTTCAGTTCACACGCCTGAGCAGGTACCTACACTCTCTCAGAGGCCTTTGTTATCTGAACACACTATGGTGGTACTAAGGATGGCAAAATATAATATAAAAAAATACTATAAAAGCTATGAGTTTCATTTTTCTTCAGTGTATTACATACTAACGAACTAACTAAAATCAAACTAAGACTAATTGTGCTTTCTTTGTATACATGCAGAAAAGCATATTGTGATGTAATTTATCATGATAACTAGTGCTGCATGATTCTTGAAAGAATTGGGACCATGATTTAACTCTTACGTCTCTTCAGCATGCCAGTTCTGGACAGAACATTACACCACAGTTATTTCGGTCCTTCTAATGTGATCTGCTGTAAGGCATTCTGTGAGTGCCGATAGTGCCACGCTGACTGATTCACTTTTAGTATCACTCTGCTGTAACTGCCTGTAACTTCACAATGACAACCAACTGCTAAAAACATAACAGCCAGAGCAAGTTACACAAGTTACAATAACAATACTGTGGATATGAACCGTAACAAATAACACCTTGTCCAAACAGCAAAAGACAAAACAAAAACACTTCTGTTGTAATGATCAGATCCGCCCCCTTTCTTAATTTGCAACATGGATAATAGCAGCTCAGATAGCATTTTAAGCAGCTTTTACGCTGGTTTGTAAAACAACTTATATTTCAATAATAATAAAAATCTATGCAATATAAAAAAACAGACAAAACAGAAATGAACTGCGCAAACCATATTCTGACCTGCACTATGAGCTTAATCATAATGATAAATATTGTCTTATTGCTCAGCGGGGTACCTCCAAGAATACCTTGTCACTACTTGTAGTCATTGTTTACACTACTTTGACCACTACTTTTTTATTGTATTTTATTTTTAAAAAGTTATGGAAATACACAAATATGCCGCGTTCTCCTGGGAAAGTGAAGGGATTCAGTTAAGGTACATAACCTTGATTAACAAATATAGACCTGTTCTGTACTTTACTGTATGGCAGTGTACCATATCCTGATGATCATATTCGCTATGAGCCAGCATGGCTGCAGGTGTTTACTCTAATCAAACGGGAGCACACCTGAGTCTACCTGTTAAATAAGTTGGACTCTTCAAACAGTTGATCAGGTGACCACCTGCTTTGTTGGAATGAATGCAGTCGATAAGACTGCACAGCTGCATTATAAACACGGACCAGGAACTCCACCTTTTAACACATCTAACACGCACACACACACACACACACACGCACGCTTTTTAGGCATGCTGTAGTAGCTGCGGATATGAACAGCTTTTTGGAGTTCCTGCCTGTGCCCAAAATCAGGGCACGCGTGAGCTGACACACTGACATAAACACACTGACACAGAAACACACACATTATCTGACACAATACTTGTGCTCCCATGAAGATGAGCATATTTAGTTGGCAAATGCTGGTCACATGCAAAAGTAATCGCAACTTCTTGTGGTACAGATGGATCATTTTGATCCTTCACCTGTGGAAATACCTTTATGAGCATGTACAATTCCATGAGTTTTTTTCTTGGAGAGGAAAAAGAGAGTGAGAGAAACAAGAGGGGAGAGGGTGAAAAAGGGGGTAAGAAGACATGCTGGAGGAGAGAGGGGTGTGGGGGTAAAAAAGGAGAGGGGGATGGACATTCCTGGCAGCGAAAAACACAGATAAAAGACTTTCTTACTGGCAGACACATCCTTTGTGAGAGAGACAGAGAAAGGGAAGGAAAAAGCAAGTGAACGCATGAAAGAGGGATAGTCAGAGTGAAAGAAAAGCCAGTAAACCACTTAAAAAGCTTCTGAGGTTGACACCTTCTGAGTCCACCTCCTCTCTCTGTCAAATATTCCCCCACTTTCTCTCTCTGGCTTCGTCGTTTTTTTTTTTTGGTGTCTCTCTATTTTTCGTGAGATGTGTAGTTTTTGATGTATTTGTCTTTGAATGCCCCCGTCACAGTCCCCTCAGCAAGGCAGGGCCTTTGATGGCCCCAGTGGGAAAATGGGCGAGAGGAAACTTTAATTTTCTGTCGTAAAAGGTCATGCTAATATGATTTATCTCAGATTCCACTGACTGCGCCACTGTTAGCATACAGTAAAAGCCCTAAAATAAGGCTTAGCAGCAAAACACCCTAAAGGCAAGACATCCTTTTGTTACATGTTTCAAAGAAAAAAAAAATGATGAATACAAGGTTTTGAGGCGTTTTGGTTGAGTCAGTCTTTTCCCCTAGAGCTGTAGATCTTTTTATATTGTTTTCTTTCAAAATTTTTATGCGTTTTCGGAGCTATCACGTCCTTTGCTTGTATCAAAAGCACACTTTTCATTTGAACTAAAAATAGAGAAAAGCTTGTTTTTTAGATTCATTACGTCTTATAAGCACTGTATTTAGCCTTTATTCAAACTCAAAGAAAGAGTTTTCTATAATGTAAAGCAAGTATAAAATCCTTGACGATATGCATGATGTACAATTCTCCCTACTGAACATGTTATTGTCGAATATTTCAGACACTGTTAT
>JBBIGA010000007.1:11164237-11203017 GCA_037576975.1 Alestes dentex
ATATTATATATATTATATATTATGTATATGTATGTATGTATATACATATTTATATAATAGACATAAAAATATATATATATTTTTTCATTACCACCCATCACCAATCTTATTTCACATATTTTAACCTCTCTTAAACATGCTGTTTTTATTAGTCTTTATTTGTGTTCTGGTTGGCTGCTCTGTACTGTACCTCAGTACACTCCATATAACTTCAACACTCCATATAACTGCAGCATAACTGACTGACCAGACTAACCTGAACCTATTTTTGCTTTGTTTGTTTGCTGTTTGCAGCTGTATCAGAAGGTGTCCGTGCTGAAGAGCCTGTGTGCACTGCATATTGAGAAGCTGCGCTGGTTCCGGCAGCTCTACCCACTCACAGTGCACTCACTTTTCCCACCTCTCTACAAGGAGCTGTTTGGCTCAGACACTGACATACAAGCAATGGCTACTCTCTAAACACACGCGCACACACACACACACACACACACACACACACACACACACACACACATACACACACAATTATTAATATAACATGTAATCAGTATGTCTTAAATGTATTATTTACTTAAAGGAAATAAGATAAATATATTTTTTTAATTCTGACCGGAACAGAACATAATGTCAATAGAAAGATAAGCGTCATTGAGTCTGTATTTGCAGATACTATTGTGCAGATACTATTTTGTAGGGTGAATAAGAGATAACGCTGCAAACGTTAAGCTACCCAGCTGTGCTAGTATTTTTGATAGTCTATACCTTTGAGCTGAATTTAAGATGTGTTTTAAAGGTTGTTCACAACTGATAATATATTGGTCAGTAAATGTGATCAGAATACTTTTTGAAATCCTCCTGACGTGCTGAAAAAAAAAGCTCACAGCTCTGACCAGTGGTAAGGGCCTTCAAGTATCAGCGAATCTTTCCCGGGAGTGGACCGTTTCATTGAAAATGAAGTACTTGAATTCAACTCCACAGCAGGTTACAGAGTTTTGCACAATCATAGTAGTATCAGGTCTCCTCTGACACACACAGTTGCTTGTCCTAATCCTATATATGGAGAATCTGAAGAGAGGGTACTCCATCCCTGTGAAATAACTATAGCATTGAAAACCATACATCAATTATACTGACACCAAATGCTCTTTCTGTGTGAATGGAACATTCTGCATTAGTACACTGTACTCGTCTTTTTTCATTTCAACCTTCTTTTCTCAGGCTATATAAAGAATTAGAGCAGCTACTGGAGGAAATTGAGGTTTAAGTCATTTATACTTGAATTTGAATAATGAATGACTGGACAAACTGCATTAATTAACATTTGTTTGACAGCAAATTTGACATATTCCACAATTTTCATTTGAACACAATACGGCTGGGCCAGCTACTTCCCACCATCTGAATACAACCTGAGATCCAAGGGGCTTCTGGTTTGTTTCCCCTCTAATGCTTTTTCACATAAAGCCCACACAGTCTAAACTACACTGTCCAAAAGTATCCAGACACACCTTGTAGATAATTAATTCAGCCACTTTAAGGCACACCCACTGACGACAAAGATGTTCAGTTGAACAGCTTGTAAAGTCTCCGTAGAAAAATACTGACAATAAAATGAGCCAATTCTTGAGCAGCTCTCATGAGTTCAAGGCCACTGTGCCCAGTTCCAGAAATCCTAGTACTGGGTTGTGGATCAATGGAGCTGAATCCCCTGAAGTGATTCACTCACAGTGTGAACAGCGCAAAATTGTTCTCTGCATTTAATCCATTCACCCGAGTGAAACAGCGGGCATCCAGTGATACGGTGCTCAGGGAAGAATGTGTTGGGACGGTACCTTGCCCAGGCGTTCCTCAGTTGTGCCACTAGCAGTCCTGGGATTCGACCCACGATCTTCCAATTGCAGGGGCACCTCCCTAAACACAGGCCACCAGCACCATTTGGAGTGGTATTTGTAATCCAACATCAAATCTCTAAACCCATTTTTTCAGAAGGAATGTTGGATGAGAGGGTGTCTGTAAACTTTTGGACACTGATCTACAATTTCCCTCATACATTTTTCATGTTGGTCATTCTAGGCTTCAGTACCGTTGTAGCCCAGTCTGATCATTGGGGTACTGAGTAACTTCATGCTACATGAGGGTTTTTTAACATTCAGTTTCAGGAATCTGAATAAAGTATTTAGTCATGAGGTATTTGTTATGGTCTCACTAGTCACACATCCTATGTTTAAAGACCTCACAGGTCTGAAAAGTCAGTGCGGTAAAGTTCTAGCACTGTTGAGTACGAAGTGTGATTACAAACAACGGTAGCTTTTCCAACACCTGCATTTATGAATGTTTATGTATCATTTATAAGAGTGTGATATGTGTCATATGTCTGTCAGAGTGACCTGCTCTTTTGGCATTTAATTTAACTACTGCTGCAGATTTTTTTTTTTCTTTCTTTTTTTTTTTTGCTGTGATTTCCTAGCTGTTGTTGATTGGTGATATTTCTGTGAGTTTGTTTGATGCTGGAACCTTTTTTTTTTGTTGTTCTGTTTTTAATTTTTAATTTCCCTTTACTGACCATAGTGACGTGCTATGTTGAGGAAAAGGCATCAAATAAATATAAGAAAAACACAAAAATATTCTCTTTTTTCTCAATCTTAAGACAAAGGATTTGTTTTTATTAAGCTCTTGGTTGATCCCATACTTCTAATTTTAATATTTAGTTTTTGTATGAAATGGTTTCACACTGTATACAAAGTCCAGAAGGTTTTTAAAGATAACTAGTAAATTAAATATTAAATAACCAGCTAATTTGTAACTTCATTTGATATCAGTACATGTATTGGAGAATTGTTATATACTTAAACTAAGGTGCCTACAAAGACACACAGTGAGCTAGCAATGATTTGTCATGAAATTTCAACTAATCTTTAGCATCAGCACTGACGTTTCAATGTAAGATTTAATGTGGATTTAATTATGAAAAAAACCACAGTGACAAAATGGAAAGGACAATATTTCCAAAGAGTAAACATCAACCCTCAAACTCATCCACATTTTTTGTCAGTAAAAGTTTTGTTTATTGAATTGCATCTCATTTCAAGGACAATTTATTTATGGGCTTATGCCACATCCGGTATCTTTTAGAGAAAAATCTCAGGTCTCTTGATTCAGCCATTATGACTAACACCATGACCTTTTGTTTCATAACCCTACAAAGTAATATGACCATACAGGAAATGTGTCGCCTGGTCAGGCCTTTTTACAGGATGAAATAGAGTCACTCATAGGTTTCTTTCCCTATATTCATTTATGAAGAGAGGAGCATTAACAATATCAGCGTAGCTATGTAGAAGCTGCTAGCAATTACTCAGTCCACATTTTAGAACAGTCATCCCATCTTGTACTGGAGTCTTTCCCAACCCTGTTTTCGTGATCTCCTGGATCTCATCCTTCTAGAGTTGAAGTGAGTGTGTTAGATCAGGAAAACACACGGTAAAACAAAGCTGCACTGTACTGTACTGTATTCAGTACTAAACCTACTCTACTGCTGATGGTGGCGTATTATATTTGACACACTGTTTAGCATGGTAGTATGTGGTTTTGATTGCAGTCATAAAAATTCCAGGACAGAAAGCTGCACAAAGCCTCGTATCTACATGTTTTTTACATGGTGTCTGAGTGTAATGATGAATGTATGGTCCAAAATAACTAATGACATTACATTAACTCACTTTAACGGTTACAATTCGTCTTTTCCCTTCTTCTTTAAAGTTACTTTTTGAAAGTGTGAGGTTCGACAGCAAAACACCTTTGATTGACTAAACAAATTATGTGGAAACATTTTTTCTTTGTACTATTCATAAGTTATAGTGTTAATATTTTTGCCCATTCAAGCCTACTGATTATGAAAAGAATAATGTCATGACAGAGTTAACACACAGAAGTACCCTAAACAACGGGGTTAGTGAACAAAAAGTCGAGCATGGCAGAGCAAATGCAGAGAGTGACGTTTTCTTATGAGTCATGAGTTCTGAACAGAAGTGAGTAAAACATTGAAAGTATGGCCGGGTCATCTTAACAGTAACTCGAGTAGAAAGAAAATGAGCACAGGAAACGACTTCAGGAAACAAGTTCCATATTTAAACTTCCAGAGATGTTGTAGGTTTCACTTCACTAAAGAACTTGGTGCTGTCTAGTAAATAATTCCTCTTTTTACAAACACAGTGTGTGGTCCAGTCTGAAACATTACACATCAATACCTGCTGAACTACTCCAGTTGGTGTGATATGTTAAACATGGATATATATAAAGGTGAAATGAATAATACTGAACATCTTCAACGAGATCTGCGGAATTTGGGGGTCAAGGCAACACCTTAGTCAGGTGTCTCAAAACATTCCTGAGTCATTTTTGCAGTGTGATGGGGCACATTACCCTGGTGAAAAAGGCCACTTCAAAGGAACAGTGCTGCCATTGTAAGGGAAAAATTCAATATATTCACTTATATTCTAAGGCAAATCAGTATATTCAGTTTGTGATTCTTACATTTGAATGATTCTTTCTTTAAATACCATATGAATGTGATTCTGCTGACTAATGATCAAGGTTGTGAAGCCAGGCCTGAGCCGCTTAGGGCACAGTGACATGATTAAATCAAGGTTGTTAACTGTGCAAACCCTATGTTTTCTAGCTAAAGTTTTTAGATAAAGTGTTTTGTTCAAACCAGAAAACACTTGTTCAGGGCCGTTGCCATGGAGTCATGCCATGGAGACGCAGGGGAGGCGCCATGGTTTCTGCCCATTTTTGATAAGGTGATGGTCTTTTCGCCACTATAAGAAGTCCTCTCTGTCCAGGACGAGTTTAGAGAATCTTCAACCTGGGACCTCCCCGGGACGAACGTTCTCTCCTTCTTAAGAAGAAAATAAAGTCTTTGTTCTGAGCAAAAAATATTTTGTCAGTTTGCTGATTTCCTCACTGCCGTTACACCATATAAAGGTGCACTCACAGCAATGGTCTGCAGAAATGTTTTAGTGGGTGATATGTGTCAAAGTAACCAGGTGTCACGATTCTTATCTCCCAGGCATTGAAGGCAGGCGTGCTGGCAGACTTCCATAGTTCAAGACTTTATTTCGCAAAAACAAAACAAAAGGCACGAGGGCCAGACTAAAGCTCGGAACGATAAACAAAAGGAGAAAGGAGAGAAGCAAGCAGCATGACAGTTTACCGACAACCTAAATAGAGCACAAACCCCCTTAAATACATGTACTCAAACCAGCAATAAACAAACTCAAACACTTTCTTCTAACAACGACCCAGCTGTGACTAAGCAAACACAAGAAAATCCCATCACCCACTTCATAATCGAAGTCACCGTAAACAAAACTCAAACCTTTGGCGGCCTCCAGCGGCTGCATACTGGGACATCACACCGGGATGTGAATGGTGGACCGAAGATTTCCCAGCAGAACACTGTGCAAAGCATCACCCTCCCTCCGCTGGCTTGCCTTCTTTCTATAGACAGCAAGATGCAAACACCTTTCTGTCTCAGCCAGCATTAACTTTTGCAACAATATAAGTTGCAGCAGCTCTTCTCCAGGACTGGGCCACATGAGCATGTCTTCGCTCTCCACACATATCACTGGTTCACCATTTATGCTTTATTGGACCACTTTCCATAGGTACTAACCACTGCATTTCAGGAACAACCCACAAAACCTGTAGTTTTGGAGTGTCAAAGTCACTCAGATCCTTACACTTTTTCCCCATTTTTTCCTGCTTCCAACAAACTGACTGCTCACTGCTTAATATATCACACCATGTAACAGGTACCGCTGTACCAAAACAATCATTGTTATTCACTTCACTTTCAACGCTTTTTTACTTTTTTTTTTGTTTTTTGTGGCTGATCAGCATACATTGTCACTTTCCATAAATACAAAGTGTCTTCAAAATGGTCACCAGAGGAACCAAAACATTCCTTGCTTTAATGTAATGCATTTTAATTTAAGTAAACAGCTGCAGTTCTAGTGTAGAAAAATAAAAATAGCAAAAAATAGAGATAAATAATTTTCTTTGAACAGTGCAGAATATAAAAATAACTACATATGACTACTTGTAATTAAGTTAACATTATATTTTTAAGACTGTAGATATACTGCAGTTTTAGAAGATGTATTATTGATTGAACATGTTCAGTACTTTCTTTCAGATTTAAGTACGCACAACATAGTACATGCAATGACATAATACATAGCATAATAAAATATGTACAGACCTCTGGGATGGTAATAATTTATAGCTCAAACTCATTCTCTCAGCGTCAGACTGAGGGCCCAGCTGTGACTTTAGACTCAGGCAGTAAAGTGTGTTTGTCATGTCTGTGTTTGTGAGAGGAGCTTTTGGTATGTAACTGTGGGTCCAAAACAAACACTGACAGGCTCAACTGGACTTCATGAGAAAGAAACAGCAAGGTTTGATGACCGCTCTAATGAGACACTTTTAAACAGCCAAACTGTGTGTGTGTGTGTGTGTGTGTGTGTGTGTGTGTGTGTGTGTGTGTGTGTGTGCGCATGTTTGTGCTTGTTTATATATATATTTTCAGAAGTAAAATGTTCTGAATGTATGAGGAAAAGAGGAAAAAGTGGTCACTAGTTAAAGCAAGAAGACCAAGAAAGTCTAGCCAATTTTTGTGTTTTGAGTGGGTGTAACATTTTGCCCTCGTCTTGTCCTTGTGCCTTGTCTGTGACTTTGTTCATGTTTTCCTGTTCTATGTACTGTTTTTGTTTTGGCTTTGCCTCGCTGTAGTCCTGCCTCTTCCTCAGTGTATGCACCCGTGTTTTACCTATTACCCCTCTTAGTCCCAGGTGTTCTTTGTCAGGTGTTTGTAAAAGTAGCCTTATGTTTCAGTTATAATTTGTGGTATTTGTGGTAGTGTTTGTATGGCCTGTCCCTGTTTCATTAGGTATAATTTAACTCTAGGCCTTCTGGAAGTCCTAGACAGGTCACTGACACTTACAAGAGCAGCCAAACCCGTGGGTAAACGGAGGCAACCTTACTGTAAACACAAGATTACAGAGAAATCATTACTGTTGAAGTGCTTCAGGCTGCTGTTTAGTTTAATGTTATGATTGTATTAAACGCTGTAAGATGGCAGAGATCACTGTAAACATAGCTCAGGAACTTCAGAGGCATTTATCTCATGTGTTTTTCACCAGCTAATATCACGGTCACTGACACTTACAAGAGCAGCCAAACCAGTGGGTAAACAGAGGCAGCTCTGTAACAGAGCTCCTTACTGAATGAGTCTCTAGAAATGCAAGGTAAAATATTCAAGTTAAGTCAGCTTTATTTATAAAGCACTTTAACAACAGCAACCACTGACCAAAGTGCTGATAGATATCAATATACCTGTCCAGGTAAAAGCTCACTTTTATACTACTATAATACTACCAGCATCCTCTGTTAGCAAAAAATGTGTTGGTTTTTTCTTGTTTTTTTAATTTTTCATATGTGTGGTTTGAACTGAAGGCCTAGCTCTAGTACACCCAGTCAAAATGATACATACCGGGGTTTCCATGGTGTAGTGGTTATCACGTTCGCCTCATGCACAAGCGGTCTCCGGATTGAAACCGGATGGAACATGTTGGTACTTTGGGGCAACTGATGGCCTAGTGGTTAGGGAGGTGCCCCTGCGATCAGAAGGACTGCTGTTGGCACCTCTGAGGTAACTTTAAGCAAGATACCGTCCCCACACACTGCTCCCCGGGTGCTGTCTTCCTGGCTGCCTGCTGCTTCACTTGGGTAAATGGGTTAAACGCAGCGAATGAATTTTGTGCTGTTCACACATACAGGACATGTCCTGCATCCCATATCCTGACATTGAATATACACCACCAGTCAAAAGTTTGGACACACCTTCTCATTCATGGAAATATGCAGTAAACAAAAAAAGAGTTAAACAAACCAGAATATGTTTTGTAATAAGGTAATGATGGACTGTTGTTTCTTTTTACTTAGTTAAGTGGTTCTTGCCATAATGTGGAGTAGAACCGTAGTCGAATAGGATTGCTAACTGTGTACCAACCCAACCATCACAACTGATGGTCCCAAACACAATAAGAAGCGCATTAAATTCCACTGATTAACTCTTGACAAATAACACCTGTTAATTAAGTACCGTTCCAGGTCGATCCCTCGTGAATCTGATTGAAAAAATGCCAAGAGCGTGAAAGCTGTCATCAGAGCAATAGGTGATGTTTTCAATTGTAATCTACAATGTACCCAATATAAAAACAAAGGAAATTGTTGAATGAGAAGGTGTGTCCAAACTTTTGACTGGCAGTGTAAGTGTGTGTAGCATGAAAGTCTGAGGGAAGCACTGCAGCTGACATACACATTTCATATGAGCTCATATTGTGCTTCCCTCACTGAAACACACTGAGACTTGTTGCACTATCACCATTACACACTGAGGCCTGTAGTATACTGCATGTTTAATAGATAACTATTCATAATGCCTGCTTATATATTGTGTTGCTGTGATGACACCAAAGAACAAACGCGCCCTACTAAGCTCTCACTCAGTCAAGGTGTTATGACCACTGATAACACTGTGGTACTGACGCAGTGCTTGTGACAGACTGAACATAGTCTACAGTTGCAGAAAACACAGCCAGTCTAATGATATGCCATGCTGTTAGTGCTGAGAGGTCGTGGTGTTTTGTCCCCTCAGCGCGAGAAAATGACTAATCTTGCTCTATCACGCTCCCAGTCTCTCTGACACAAACAATGTGACCGAAACAAAGTCATCATTGAGCTGTTGAATTATGTTTCATTGAATAACTGAAGTCTCCATTGGTTCTATACAAAACCTCTCAACCTTACTGTGAACACAAGATTACAGAGAAATCATTACTGTTGAAGTGCTTCAGGCTGCTGTTTAGTTTAATGTTATGATTGTATTAAATGCTGTAAGATGGCAGAGATCACTGTAAACGTAGCTCAGGAACTTCAGAGGCATTTATCTCATGTGTTTTTCACCAGCTAATATCACTGTTATGGTTTACTTGTACTTTGAAAGGATAAAGGCACATACTCTGATTGTATACGCACACATGCAGTGCACATCCTGTGGAAAAAGTGACAGCCCCCTAGTTCCTCAATCAACCAATCAACTAAAATTTTATTTTACTGATAATTACAAACCTAGACTTGAATACTGCCAACCCTGCTGAATGTAAACATCACTTAAATAAAACCACAGCAAAGTGGAAACTTCACAGCAGTGTGAAGAAGGCAACAAGCAGCACACAATACCACAATCAATTTTTTTTATTATTATTGTCTGGAAAGGGTCTTTGTTGCTTTAAGGCTCTAGGACTCCAGTTAACTACAGTGAGAGAGTGGAGAATTCTTGGAGAATGGAGAACAGGGGGTGAATCTTCCCAGAAATGGACAGCCTACACAAATTCCTCCAAGGATGCAGTGACAACTTGCATAACCCAGATTTTCATCCAAGGAACTGCAGGCCTTAGTTGCTTCAAATAAGATCAGTGTCAATGATTCCAACCTCAGAAACAATGCTATAAGAAAATGCTGCAGGGGAACGTGTGGTCACCTGTTCGTGATCTGAAGCTCAAACACAGTTGGGTTATGCAGCACGACAAGTCCATCTCTGTATGCCTCAAAAGAAAAAAAAAGGTTTAAGAGCAGCCTGGTCAAAGTCTTGTCTTTGAACATGCTGTGGCAGGACCTTAAACATTCAGTTCTGTATTCTAAAGTCATCCAGTGAAATAAAGAATTCTGCAAAGAAGAGTGGGTTAAAATTCCTCTGCATGAATGTGTAAAGACTGTAGTTGTAGGAATCATTTAAGTGGATCTGTTGCTCCTGAAGGTGGCAATCACTTAGCAAATTATTAAGTTAAAAAAATGTTGAACATGAGTGAAATAGGTCTGGCAAAATCTTTTTCCTTCAATAAATTATACTATCAATTACATTTTTGTGTTTTGTGATGTCTCATATTCTCCTTGTTATATGTTATATTTTAGTGAGGTTATGAAAATGTTTAAGTATTTAAACATTTGAAGATATCAGCCAATGTCAGTGTGGATATCAGAGGCTAGCTCGCTGCAGGCTAACATGATACCATATTTAAACATGTTTGTTTTTGTGACATCACGTAATTAATGTCAAAACAACCTGTGATTGCTGTTACATCACCATACATGGACCGAAGAGTGAAAGGATCACTTCAAAACTAGCAATGTTTGCATCAAAAAAAAAAAAAGATTGATATGAGCTCTTTACATTTTTTGTGTATTCTGGCATTATATGAACTGAAACTGACCTTAAAATCAACCAGAAATAGAATGTTGATTGTTGTGGTTTATTTTTGATTCTGATGTTCAGTTTAGAGAGTTTGCATACATACACTCATACAAATTCGGAGAAAACATCAAGGTCCTGCTTTTAGCGCAGGAGCACACAAGGTAAACTCATTATGGGGACATTCTTTTTCTTCAGCTGATGCATTCTAAACCACATGATGTAAGGATGAGGCTCATTTAAAGTTTTTAGTTTTTAGTGAGAAACTGAGTTAAAAGAACGGGGAGATCCATGTTAACATGTGTATTACTTACATTTTATGATGAGTCTTTAGTCTTCCAATATACAATCATGTTTTCAAAATAATTTGCAGTAAACTACGTAATATAACTGTCACAGGTCCTACTGGCAAAGTTCACTGAATCCTCAGAAAAGCTTATTTACTCCTAACAACATAACAGTAACATTCCCACATATTACTCACAACGTGGGGGCACTTTTCAACTTCCATGGTGAGCATGTTTTAACATTACTGATGAGTAATATCTTGGTCATTTTTTCCTGAATATCTCTTGAATGTAGTGACCTATTAAACTGCAGCTTGATCATTTTCACCACCAGCTTCCCTAATTTTCTATGTGAACAGACACAGCAGACACATCAGAGGAAATGTAAACATTCTTACTGTAGTTTATTTTTATCACCGTTGATGGTCAGAGCTCAGAGCCTGTCTCTGCCAGGAACTGCTATAGCACGTTCCCTTTCTACTGCCAAGTTTCTTAATTCTGCCCTTGGCTCTGTACCCACAACGCACCTGACCCAGCTCACGAAGGGATGAACAATCAGTTGACAAACTGGTTCAGGGGCGTCAAAGATGAACCGAAACCATGCGGTGATTAATACTGATTAATAAAGAGATGATCTGAAGAGGAAGCACATGGTCAAAAATAACACATGAAACTGTTAACCTACATTACATATTTCATTTTGTTTTTCATTTGTTCACTTATTTATTTATTTTTTTACTTTTTAGGTGTTACCGAGTCTTCATTTAATCTAAAATCCTACTGAACATTTCGGATTTCATTTCTGATATCCTTTTTCTTTCCTTAATTTGTTCTCCACTATGATTGTAAGTTACAAGAAGTCAAGTCAAGTAGGTTTATTGTCATTTCAGCTATATACATAGTACACAGTGAAATGAAACAACGTTCCTCGAGGACCATAGTGTAACACAAGAACAAAAACAGAAACACCACAAGACTGCATAAGTACAGACAGGACAAAATACAAAAGAGCAAGAGAGAGAGTGCAAGAAAAAAACAAGCACAACAAAACAAGTGGACAAGACAACATTTAGAGCAGTCTACGTTTGAATGAATATGATATTATGACAGACAGCCTACTGTATCGTAGCGGTCGAGTTGTTAGGTGTGCAAAAATGCAGAATAGAGGTAGACAACAATAAATAATAACTGTGCAAATAATAGCAGTTGCTGTAAATAAAACAGCAAATATACCCAATATAATAAAAACAGGGGTATTTACAGTGGCAGTTGTGGTGCAAGTTGTTTGTTAAAGGCAGAACAGTCTAATGTGTCTATGAATTATGTGAGCAGAGGAAGAAGTTCAGTTCAGGGATGTGTTTATGTGTGTATGTGTGTTTGTATGTGTGCACTATATGGACATAAGTATTGTGATGACTGACCACTACACCAACAGGGACTTTAATAACATTGCATTCAAACACAAAATGGAGTTGGTCCACCCCTTTGCAGCTATAACAGCTTCCACTGTTCTTGGAAGGCTTTCCACAAGAGTTTAGAGTTTCTGTGGGAATTTGTGCCCCTTCATTCTGTAGAGCATTTATGAGGCCAGGCAATGATGTTTTGTGAAAAGGCTTGGCTCGCAATGTCCATTCCAGTTCATCCCAAAGGTGTTGGATGGGGCTGAGGTCAGAACTTGACTGTGCAGGCCAGTCAAGTTTTTCCACACTGAACTCATCCAACCATGTTTATGGACCTTGTTTTGAGCACTGGGGCACAGTCATGCTGGAATAGAAAAGTCATCAAACTGTGTCCACAAATTTGGAAGCATGGCGTTGTCCAAAATGTCTTGGTATGCTGAAGCATTAAGATTGGCCTTCACTGGAAGTAAGGGGCCACCTGAATTCAATCATTAGGAGTCGTGTCCCAGTACTTTTGTTCATATAGTGTGGGTATGGGTACAGTTCATCCAGCTAAAAAAAAATGCTGGGTTTATGCAACAGTTACAGTAAAATGTTCAACGCCTTAACATAATACATGTATGAATTATGTTATTGCTCATTAATTTTATGCCTGGCCGCTTTATGTACGTCGGTTGTTGTCCTAGAAACAGACGATCCTAAAACAAACTGAAACGTGGGTTTGGTCAGAGAATGCGCATGCGCACCGCAGGGCCAGACTGTCCGGGTTGCACACAAAAAGGCGAGCTGGACTGGAGTGAGATAGCGACAGGCTCGAAGGGCAGAGAACTCTTCATTATCAGCAATGGGAACTCTACAGAAGTGTGTTTTCCTGCTGATTGCGCTCGTGGTGAGTGCAGAGGAAGGTAAGTCTCTGTGTTTAATACTGTCGTTTTAACAGAGCGCAAAAGCTAAAATCAAATGCACTATTTTTCAGACCTGTCACTCTTGTTTTATGTAACAGAAAAAAAATATTGTTCGCTAAAGTTGTGTAGTCTAGCCGTTTAAATCTGTACTGTTGCCTCTCAACTTTGCTCCAGTTGTGCATTTAAATATTTTTTTAGGAGGTTCATACTTACAAGCGGTCTCCCAGTCCTAGTTCAGGATATGGGACAGCAAAGATACACTGAATCAACACTTTATTTAGGGTGGACTTTCCTAATCTGTGTTTTTTAATAAAATGTGACTCTAAACATTGGAATGCTGCAGCTTTTCTAACTGGAAGCACTTTAGCTTGACGTGGCCTGCAGAGATCTGGCTGGGAAAAAAAACTCTGCCTGTTTGGAATTACAAACTCTGTCAGTGCATCACTGTTTAATATACACATGTCCTGTCTCACTTTTCCAGAGGATTTTCTGAGCCAAAGAGAAGCTACGTTGGACTTGAGCATGCTGCTGGAAGAAGGTCTGTTTAACTGTACTTGAATATGACAGTAATGTTTATGCAGCCAACACTTTTTAACATGGCACATGGTGGGACATCAGATAATAGGGGACATATAACACAGTAGGTCCTATAACACATAACATCATGTTTAACTTTATATCCCATAATATCCTATAGTGAGCTTGAGTTAACCTTTTCTAACTCAGGCTTACTAATGCAGACCATGTAAAGAATCACAAAAATTGTGTTATAATAAGTTCTAATAATCAGTAAATAAACTGAACTTCTGAGGAAGCAGCTACATTTCACTTGACCGTTCACTTTTCATGGTGATTTTAAAAAATAGATTAACTAATGGTTATTCTAAGTGCATGTGACAGCATTTCTGTCATTTTGTGTTATTACAGACTTCACGCAGAAAGAGCTCCCGCTTGAGGATCTTGAGCTTGAGAGAGAGGCACCTCAGGTGCCAGCAGGTGATACAGAGGGGGGACATGATACTTTGCTCTTTCTATGGAACCCCAAAACCATTTTAATGTCTATTTTAAATGCTTTTACGTTCCCCTGTTTGTGTTTCTAGTTACCAGCTTTTCAGGATGATGTGAAATTCCAGTCAGTCAGTTTTTAGAGCTTTTTCTTAAAGATGTACAGTTGAATAATCAGTGAGTTTTAAAGTTCATAGAGATGTCATTTGCAGTATAGTGGTCTGTTAAGTGTCGTTATTTTCTTCTTTGTATGACTACTTGTAAATCATACCTTCTTTTTGTTTTCATGTTCTGTCTGTCTGTCATTTCATTATTTATCTTTACTTCTCTCTTTCTCTTTGTGTCCCCGTCACTCAGGTCCTCCTAGGTTTGGCCCCCGCTCCATGGGACTCCCACAGATTCCGTTCCCTCTTGCCCGACCAAAATCCAACAACATCCAAGCCATCTGTCGCTACAGTAAGCAGCGGCCCCGGTATCCTAAGGAGACTCTGCCTAGCAATGGCTTTGGCTACCTGGTCCGTCAGGCTAACGCCGTCAACCAGCTGGAGTCCTGGCTCTCCGTGTGTTGCAGAGACGGAAATGAGGACGAGGAGCTGACTCTATGCTGCGCTGAGCAAGCGGTGAGAACATTGTTCTGCTCATAATTTATCATGATTCACAGTGTTTAGTAATAGCCCATGAATTATCACACCCTCGGATTAAGAGAGCTGAGTCGGGCGTGATTTGTAATCCATGATTTGAGTCACCAAGGATTTGAACGCAGGGAAAGTTAAAAAGTGTTCATACACACAAAAAATTCCTTCACATCTCTAATGCACACATTTTATGGATACGGCAATTGTATGTAATTATACAGTGTAAATTGCTATTGTGATTAGTAGCCCAGCTGAAGAACTTGTACAACCTGCTGTGTGGTTTTCATAGCAGCTGGAACATGAGCTTGTCAATGCTAGAACCTGCATTCATGAACAAAACATTTTGCCCTGTTCACCATAAGTCTTCTTCTTTGACTTTGTACCATGGACTAATAATGATCATTTCTGCCCTGATACATGTAGACATGGCGAATAAAACCATTTTATATCGCGCAAATTTGTTTCATGTTTACTCTTGGCTGCTATAATAACCCTGAAGGCGCGTAACTAGTACACTGATGTAACATATACAGTACTTACGTATACAGAACCATTTAGCTGAGCAGTATATGCTTTTACAAGTGAATATTAGAATATATACATATAATATTCATACAGTAAGTAGTGATTTTATGTACGGGGGTCTATGTACAGGGGAATTACTCCACAGTTCCCTAAGACCCCTATTGTTGCAAACACCTTGTGTAGCATTTTAATGTCCTTATTTATTTGGAGAGGCAAATCAATAAAAGCTGCTAGAAACAGGAAACTCCATCCTTGAATAGATGCAGACAGATATTTTTAACATGAGTGAGTAGTTAGTATATTAAGGTTTGGTTTTTTTCTTTTAACTGAAAACGTCACAAAAAACATTAAGCCTAATGAATGCGTTCTGCAATGAGATAAATTTTCATGTTGCATACGCTTGTTCTTTCTGATTTGATGGTTTGCTGTTGTTTGCACCTCATTATTATCTTACTGAATGTGTTTTTGTAGCTCGAACCAAACAAACTGAATCTCATGTAAATTGCATAAACAGATATTTGGGGTCTGTGGAGCAAAGCCCTTCATCATTCTGTTTATGTCTTATTGTTCTAAGATAGACAAAACAGTGGACAACCCTGAGTGATAGCTGTACACAATCTGGTATTGTCTGGGGTAATGGGACCATGTTCTCTCGCTGTCTCTCTCTCTCTTTCTGTAGACTATCCTTTCTGTCTCCTTTTTAGCCACATGCTCTTTGGTTTATTGTCTGTTCCATTTATATACCTGCCCAGATTCTATATTTTCTTTTGTTCTGACAAATGTCTTTTGTTATATTGCAGTGGAAAACGTCACTCTCTGCCTTCTGTGACGAGGAGTTCTCCATTAAGACCAGTCACTATCATTGCTGCAAGGAGAAAGGGTCAAAGAAATGGGCTTGCTTTGAGAAGGAGGCTCCAGACCAGTCATATCAACCCTCCAGCCACGGGTCGTGGGCTAACATCCCCTCCATGTCTGAGGACTTTTCCTTTAACCCCACAGCCTGCCAGAAGAACAGGTAAAATTGGATTTCTGCGTGAAGTGCATACTTAGAATTAGGTTGTCAAGTAGCTCTGGAGTCCAACAGAAGGTAGTGAATTGTGAGAAGCAAGAAAATAGAGCCCCTCTTAGCTAGCTAATGCTAAAATTACTAGTGAAGAAACCTGCTTTGTAAAATGATTACTAAATTGGACCTTAAGATGTATTTTGTATTTTTGAGGGTTCACTTATGTTATTTGTTACTTGGGGAAGTCAAATGTATCAATACAGTACCCTTTTCTGATAGTATATCTGACCACAGTGTTCCAGATTTGTTCCTTGTGATACTGGAGTGGGAGACTGATTTTGTTGTTTTTGCTCTTAACAGATTACGTGTCAGTCCTAGAGCTCTGAAAGGAAGAGTGACAGCAGTTATGGACACCGTCTTTCCCCATGGGCGCCCTAATTCTGACAACATTGGTTCCATTTGTACTAATCGCAAGCACCGCCGCCAGTTCTTCTCTAGATGTTTGCCTCGTAAAGGCGATAGTATGCTGACCCAAAAAACAAAGGCCATTAATGACCTGGAAAAAGGCTTCAATCAGTGCTGTAAAAAGAAAGAAAGACAGGCCTGTGCTGAGAGGAAGGTGTGTATTTGTCAGTGTCTGTTGCACTGGTGACTCAAGTAGAGCATGTCTAAACAGGCCCATTAAAACATGAACATGATATGTTATTAATGGCAGAGATAATGTGATTATCCTGAATTTCCTGATTGTACAAAGCCTCATGATCCAAGTAACGTTTACAATGCCTCTTTCACTCTGTCTGAAATAGTGGAAGATGATGGTGGACGAGTTCTGTATGAACGAGGAGGACCTGGTGCAGTTCGCTTGTTGTGAAAAGGACAAAGGAGAAAAGCTCTATGATTGTTTTGCTGCTGCTGCTCCGAATCCAGACTACATCTCCCACAATGAGAGCATGTCTGTGAGAGCTCGCCCCACTCTAGACATGTTCTGTGACATGTACTCAACTTACCACACCATGCAGAGAGAGTAAGATTTCCCTATTTCATCATACTCGCTTTTTGTTTATAGGCAAATTTCTTTATTTTTCTTTATTTTTTGAAGCTTTCACATTTTAAAAAATGTTGGTTGGTAGGCTTTTACTTATTGGTCAAATGCTTCTAAAACTCGGAACAGAAATTACATTCCATAGAATTCCACAGAGGAAGACTGAAAAATTGCTTTTAAAAACATGAATAAATAGCTAATGAATGGTGCGTGTTATCTTCCAGATACTGCAACTGGGTGGGCAGTATGGCAGAAAATATCACAATTCTTTTCTGACATCTAGCAAGTTGGAATGGACAAAGACCCAATGATGCTTTAAAAAACACTATATAACACTGAGCACAATGATTTGTATTCAATGTTTCACTTACTGCACTGAACCAATGTAAATTATCCAGGGCCTAATGAATTAATGTAACAATGCATGCAGTCAGCCAGTGTTCTTGAAGTACTGGTGATAATAATAATAATAATAATAATAATAATAAATGTTTTATATGTAGTGCCTTCCTCAGGGTCACTTTACAAAACAGTTCAGAAACAGCACAAGAAACGGAGTGCGCCAGACAGTAGTAGACAAAAATATTGAACAGTCCAAATTACAACACTACAGTGTACAATAGCAGGAAAGCACAAATAGAAAGCAGGACCAAGAAGAGGCATAACGCTCAGAAATCTGCTGAAGTACTTGTTGAAATTCTCAGACTGTACTATCACAATAATGATATGAATATCACCATGCAACCCAACCCCAGTGCTGCATGTTCGCTTATATTTTGTGGGTAGTGATGCATTTCTGTAAATCCCTCCTAAGGCAGAGGACCAGAGCAAGTGACAATGCAAGTACAAGCAATGAGTGTATTCAGATTGTATGTTAAAATGTTTTAATTTAACATTTTAATTTCTAATATAGCCAATTACCTGTGGATATGATGCTTTTAAAAAACATTTTTTTAATAATAAGTAATGTGTAATATGCAAGTCTCAAAAATATCTCTGTAGGCATGATATCAGTTTGGAGATGTTTGCTGGTGAAATGGCTGAGCAGTGCTGCCCTCAAGAGGAAGGGAGGAATCCTGCTTGCCTACAGACAGAGGTGTGTATTCAAATTCTTGCTGAATCCTAATCTTTGTGTCCTCAGCTATGACCTTGGTATGATAGGCCATGTATTTGTGAACAGCTTTAGTGCGTATTTGATTATTTTCCAGTAACACTAACATGAGTCCAAGTTAGGCTATTGTTGCATGTACTTATACTTAGCTTGTCCATCTGACCCAACTATGAATGTTAGAGAACATCTAGCCTAACCATTTTTGATCTAATATGTCCATGTTGTTTTGTGTCAGCTGGACAACATTGTGGATGAGGTGTGTACACGTGAGATGTGGAGATTTCAGAGCTGTTGTACGGTGAACCCCAAGAGCCGCGCCAAGTGTGTTACCAAGTATGTCCTGGGCAAGCTTGCTGAAGGAAATAGCCAGAACAGTCGGAAGAAATGTCCAGTCTTTTCCTAAAGTCCTGTGTCTAACAATAGATTCATTGTGCTGAGCCAATGAATTATTGACAGGCTTGTATTCCAGGTATGAATGTAGTCTGAGTGAAACCGCTCAGCTGGGTTACATTTTGAGCCAAAACTTTATATGGAAGCCACTTACATTAATGGATATTTCCTCACTTTTTTTAATTAAAAAGATTTTATGAATGGATTATTTTCTAATGACTATTTTTAATACATGCAGTATTAGAACACTTTGTATTTACCAAGTAGACAATCTTTTTTTTTTTCACAGAATAAAGGCTATCTTTAAATCTTTCATTTCAATCTTTTCTTTCTTTAATTCCTTGCTTATGAGGGAATGCATTTACAGTATAGTACATTTTCTGAGGGTTCCTCAAAGATCTGAAAAAATCTTAAATAAGAATTTATAACACGATAAGATGTCCATTGCCTCCTGAAGGTCTACTTAACATCAGAACTAACAACAGGAATGAAAAAAAAAATGCTTTCATTTCAAAAAGGTCAATCTGAATGGTGAGATCTGTAACTAAAACTACAGCAAAAATAACCTTAATCTTCATTGTTTTTCTGTTTGACCTCAAAATTACACTGCCAAGTTAAGGTTTGGCTGGTTATTAAATACTGAAACAATGTGTCTACTGTCTACAGTCTACTCGGGCTGGAGTTATTTTACCCTTTAAAATCCTAGGCTAATTATGTGCTAAGCCTTATTTTTCAGTAATTACATGGGAAAACAATTCAAACTCTTAAGTTATATAAGTACATAATAAGTCCTGGCCATTTAAGGGATTAAATTACTTTCCACATTAACAGTGTTATTCTTTAGGGCCAAACTACATTTTGACCTTTTGTTTTTGTGAGGAAAAGCTTCCTTCTGCTAAACCTACATGTTCCCTTTGCCTGGTGTTTTGACTGAGCCCAAGGTGATGTTATCTGTTGCTTGAGAGCTTTGTTATTTTGGTCTCAATACAAAAAGATGTGGCGTTAGAGTAGGCTCTGCCTCCCTTAAACTTGTCTGAGACATTGGAAAGGCATGCAGGCAGTTATATGACCACAGTTTCCCAGGCTACAGCTGGTATTAACATTCATTTTCGATGATTCGGTAGTGGTGATTGGTTCACAGGCTCTACATGCCCTCTGTTGCATTATTGCCTAGACAAACAGAACCACAGGAATGGACCGCCTCACTTGGTATTGTTGCTAATGAAAAACAGCCATTTTCTTCTGTCAAAATAATACAGAGCTGACCTTCCTTCTTTCTGTGCGTAAAGAGAATAGAACCAACCAAATCTGCTTTGTTCCATCCCACCTCATATGTCTGGCAGACAATGGGATTCGTTTGTCTGTTAATGGGGACTGAAAGTTAATGTGAATTTCTGAAGGTGTCAGTATTTTTGTAGCGAACATAAGTATTTTGGCCTAAATATATATTTAGAAGTAATCTCTCATAGTATTCTATATATCTGATGACATTAACTACCAGGACAGTAGAAATACAATGTAGTCAATGTACCATGTAATATATTAATGTCTCAGAAACTGGTTTACACTCTGCATTCTGTGGACCAAGCCACAAAATGACCTGTATTAAATTTGTGTTTTTTGTAATGGTAAAAAAGCATATTTACCTATATTTGGCTGTTCGATTTACAGTCGTGTTGCCTATACAGTAGTTTAGCCCTAAACTCCAATAGTTTATCGGACACCGTTGAGTTTTGACTGCTTTTTAAAAGAGACAATGCAGTGTGGCCAATCGGGACAGAGGTTATTTACATAGGTACACTAAATGGACAAAAGTACTAGGACACACCTGATTTTCAGGGCTTGGGATGTCTCATACTTCCAGTGAAGGACAATCTTAATGCTTCAGTATACCAATACATTTTGGACATGACACACTTTGGGGAAGAACCTTCTCTATTCCAGCATGACTGTGCCACAGTACACAAAGCAAGGTTCATAAGGACACGTTTGAATGAATTCAGTGTGGAGGAACTTCACTGGCCCAACCCCATCCAACACCTTTGGGATGAACTTGAACAGAAATTGTGAGCCAGGACTTTTCATCCAACATCAGTGCCTGACCTCATAAGACTTCTACAGAATGAATGTGCACAAATTCCCACAGAAACACTCCAAAATCATGTGGAAAGTCTTTCAAGAAGAGTGGAAGCTGAAGGCAGGACCAACTTCATATTAAAGTGTTTGAATACAATGTCATTAAAATCCCTGTTGGTGTAATCGGCAGGCGTCCCAGTACTTTTGTCCATGTAGTGTAATTGCCAGGAGAGTAGGAGATGATGGCTAATGGCCAAATAAGACCGAAGTAGGACTGTTTTCGGTCACACTGAAGTCATAAGACAAGGGTCCTGCAGTAGGGTGAGTAGTCCTGGCCAGGCTGGCCCTGACTCTAAAGGGTTAATTTCTCAGCCGTGTGGCCTGAACCAGCGATCTAGGGGCCTGAGTGGAGGACGCCCAGAGAGACTGGGAGCTCTGCCCGGGCTGAGGGAGACAGTCTGGGGAAAAATGGCGACAGCCGGTCCCGCCGACTCGGGCTCGACCGCCCTGGCAGGTAAACGACATATTTAGCTTATATTTGTCTCTATTTCTTTAAAAACTGTCTTAATAAATGGCAAAAGCTCTCAGATCCATGTTATGGCACTAAACGATGTGAGACTGTCTCTGTTGTGGCGTTAGTTAGCCTGGACAGAGGCTAATTACTCCTCTGTTCGGAAACAGATTAATTTTATTACACCAACCACTCCGGGACCCCTCTAACCACTTCATTTCACCAATGTAAGACCTATTTTAAATGTAGGAATTGTTTTCTTTTCAAAAGTAGTCATTTACTCTTTGTTTTGGCTCCGTATTTGCCGGTATAACGAGTCAAAACAAAAGCGGGACGGGCTTCTTTTATCTAGCTAACTAGCAGTTAGCCGGTTCATGAAGTTAACATTCACAGCGGTGGTAAAGGGGATGCTCTTCTTCTGAGAGAGAGAGAGAGAAATCATTTCTGGAGTCAATGGCACTAACACAAGGATTGTTAATCTCTATTAAAGCATCTACTCTAAATGTGTGATAAAGACACTGGTTTTATACATACACACACACACACACACGCACGCACACACTGTAAGTGGTATTAAACACTGCAGGTTGCTGCTGCTAAGTTAACCAGGCTGGCCACAGCTAGGTAGCTAACTGGCTCAGATATTATGTGTTGCTTTTGTAAATTTCCAGCAGTTTTCTTTGTTTTTATAGATTGTATGTTCTTTCTCAAAACTGTAGGAGGCACCCAGAAATAAGATCAAACGGTGTATGTGTTTATAAAAGGGTTGGCAGTGTCTGTTGGGCTCAGTTTGAGGGTCTTTCAAATTTTAGCCTCAGCTTGAAAAGGGCCAAAACCAGCATGTTGTTCAGTGCTTGGAAATGAAGAATAATTCAACCGTATAGCTTGCATATACAAGTGTCAGCAATCGCTTCTGTTGCATGATTTATATAACAGCTTATTGATAGTGGGAGCATATTTTATGGAAAACTGTCAGGCCGCTTCTCTGTGCCTGTTTTTCTTTCACGTAATGAGTCTAATGGCTTGTGCAGTTCCTTGGAAATCTAGATTTTAATTTCCACCCTAACTGCTTTTGTTTCGGTGTCGTATTTCCATTCACCCCCGCTTCTCTCAGATGTTGCCCTATCTAGTCCCTTGACATGGTATTAGGATTTAAACTTTGTCTGCACCTTAAGAACACAATGTGTTCTGGCATAGGAGCAAAGTTTAATCTGTATGAGCACAGTGTCAAATGGTCTGGAAACATGTGCAAATATTAAGTATTGTATAGTAACATTTAGAATATTGTGCACCAGAGAGGGGCTATAAAGCCTCTAAAGGCCTTTACATCGAGTCCAGACTTTACAGACAAGAGGAAGAAGTCGAATGGAAGGCCCTGATTAACACTTATGTCTGTTTTGTATCAGAGCTTATGAATGCTCATGATTTGTTTGCTCCATTTAGTTCTCCATTTATTCCTACACACACACACACAGCCCTGCAGCAGAGCTTTTTGATTACTTGTCAAAAAGTGGCTTGTCTTTATGTGATTGTTTTGTAAAAAAACACATTGGATTGAATTTCTTTAGAAATCATGTTAAAACTCACATTGTTTTTCTTCCACCTGTAAAAATCGTCTAAATATATTAAAAAAAATGAAACAGTGATGACATTTTCTCTGTTTCACCTGTCTTAGTCTTTCAGAATTCCTTACTGCTATGTGTTAATGAAGTGGAGGTAGGACAGCAGTTTCAGATCATGGATCAGAATACAAAACTCACATGCTTAGAAATAGGAAAATAAAAATACATTTTTGTGTTAGAAATAATTTGATGTGACAATAGCTCAACCACAGTTTTAAACTTTCTTCTCAAAGACCAACACACCCATGTTTTTAGGAAAAAACTTTAACATTGTGCAATTAGAACATTTCTTCCTCAAAAAAAGAAATCCCTGACTGTGTGCGAGCTTTAGGGTTAAACTTAGCAGAACAGGGGGCTCTGATATTAGCAACAGTTTAATATTCGATCTATTTGTGCCTCCATCCGTCTGTCCATGAGCTTAGAAAACATTTAGGTGGTTTCCTTATCAAAAAATTATGATAGTTTTTATATAAAGATATAATATCTTTAATAAAAAAATTGAGCAAGTTATGACTTGTTATATATATAAGTTGTTATATTGCCCAATCCTGCTTCTGGGTTATTGCCACTCATTTCTAGAGAATTTCTTAGGAAATCTGTGGTTTCTGATGATTATTGATGCTTTAGTGTCTAGTCCATAGTGTGAAGCTCTAATGTGCTAGACATTTAGGGTCAGATTCTCAGACTGGGATTAAGTCTGGTCTTGGACTATCTTTTAATTGTCAGTGGAAAACACTACTCTCAGTACTACATAATCCAGGACTAGACTTAATCCCTGTCTCGGAAAACGACCCTTGGTGTTCAGAGTATTTTACCCGCAGTTCTCGGATTATAAAGTAAAGACACTTATAATTAAGATCATAGCAGCAATCTGCCCTTATGGTTCCTTTTCTTTCTCACACATACACAAATCTTTGACCCAGGCTAGGCGGTTGTTCTATATATAAATGCAGAAATGGGTCAAGAACCAGCAACTTTCATTTTCTAATTAAAGACATGGCAAAATGTGAAGCCTAATTCAGAGCAGACACTGTGACGCGAAACCGTGGCAGGGAGTCAGTACTTCACACTAAAATGTTTCACAATGACTGAGGTGACGCTACAGAAGGAAATTATTATTTTTTTAAAAGCTACAATTTTGGGGACCAATTGGACAAGGCCTAAGTTTTAGGCAATTTTGTTTAATGTCTGAGATGAGAAATTCCCTGTCCCCAATATAAAATCACTAACGAGGTTTCATCAAAAACAACGAAGACAAACTGTGTTAAAATGCACAGATTTTCTGTAGTTTAGTTTGCATTGGGGCTGTCCCGAATGTTTAGCATTTCGGCCATCCTTCTTTTAAAATAGTTTTGAATACCCTCAGTTGCTAAGTAAAGGCTTGAAAAATTAGTGATGTAACCTTAGCTAATGTTTGGGTGTGTTTCTAACTGCCATATCCTGAAGAGGAAACAAATTATAACCTACCTTATATT
The DNA here is from genome assembly GCA_037576975.1 of Alestes dentex. Lineage (NCBI taxonomy): Eukaryota > Metazoa > Chordata > Actinopteri > Characiformes > Alestidae > Alestes > Alestes dentex. Next base: position 11,188,537 of record JBBIGA010000007.1, read on the forward strand.
TAGCCAGGACAACTTTGCGTTGCACAGTGGTCGTTACGAGGGCTAAATGCACTCATGAGTAGCTATTAAAGCATCAAAGCTGTCGCTTCCATACAGTTCAAAGGTCTCTTGCTCTAATTTATACTCTAATGCAGTAATACTTTTTCCACCCAAACTCCAGTAAAATTAAATGTGTGTATGGGTTATTTGCTGTGTTGCAGCAGCTCTATTTATTGGTAATAATTAATATAATAAAAAATAGATTGTAGTTTGTCAGAAATAGGCTGTTTTTACCAGGTCACCATGGACAACTGAACAGTGAGAATTTTCTGCTTGTTTCTGCTAGTGCCTCTATATCAGGCGTCTCAAACCTGTCCAGAAAGGGCCGCTGTGGGTGCAGGTTTTCGTTCCAACCAAGCAGGAGGCACACCTGATTCCATCTCTGTAATCAGTTGGTCTTGGTTTTCAGTTACTCAGGTGTGGCTTCCTCTTAGTTGGAACGAAAACCTGCACCCACAGTGGCCCTTTCTGGACAGGTTTGAGACCCCTGCTCTGATTCCCCGTGCTGCATTTTATTTAAAGTCAGATGCTAGAATTTTCCATTGGAAATGACCAATTTCTGAATTAGGTACAGGTAAAAAAATCTCGACTTTCAAGTTGTTCGGAACGCATCACTAGCGTCAAGTATCAGTGCCATGTGTTTCACACAATTAATATTACGTATTCGAAACAAATCATTAGACATTTGAAGTTTATAAGAGATTCAAGTAACATGGTCTTATGTTCATTTTTACAGCAACTCCTTCAATATTTTTTCAATTTAAAGCCTAACACTGTAAAATTCTGTTGGCTGGCTATCTGAGTTGATCAACTCAGTTGTTACTTAAATGAGTTGTTTATCACATCTATCTAACTCAGTTGTTAATCACATCTATCGATATGATGTGGTCCAAACGAGTAACATAGCTGCGTATTAACTTAGTTGTTGTGAGGCGGGCACTGGTCTGTCTATATCGAGTATTCAATAACTGCTTTGGACGAGTCTCATCCAATCAGACCTTAGAACCAGACCTATTTTATAAGAACCATTTTACCTCCCACAGACCTGAGGACTCCCTTCTGGAGGATGCTGGCCTCTCAGAGAAGTACTTGCATGGTTTTGCTGTGATGACAGTTCTTGTGTGTGATGAAATGGATAAAAACGCTTAAATGACCTCTGTTGACTTGAATGTGTTGCGGTGGAGAGTTGAGACAGTCATTAAAAACCTGTCTTCTGTCAATGATGAAGGCTGTATGAGTTTTTAAATGTCTTCCAACAACATGAAATTAGTTGTGATATGCTGGTGTTCATCCTAAATGTGTGATTCAATAAATAGGTCTGTTTAAAAATAATTACTGGTTTAAATCTATTTTTGGATTGTAAAAAAAACCCACATCACTGTTTTTGCTTTACTTGTGATTTCCAAAGTGCATACATGGAAAATAAGACCTGATGGGAGAAAGATATCTGAATTGTTCTGTCAGTGATGGAGTGTGTAGAATTCTTAAAATATTGTCTTTTCAGCCAAACGACAGTTATTTGTGATATGCCGCTGTTCACCTCAAATGTTTAGTTCAGTAAAGGGGTCTGTTTAAAAATCACTGCAGTAGATCAAGTTAACAGCAGATTTTGAATTGTAAAAAAATAATGTTTAAGCAGGAGGTAATGCATCACCGTTTTTTCTTTATTTGTGATTTTAAAAGTGCATGCATGACAAATGATATCTGATGGGAGGAAGAGATCTTAATTGTGTCCCAGCTGTGTCTGGGGTGAATGGTAGCATCTACATGATCCTCGGTTTGAAAATATAGAATGTATTGACACACACACACACACGTCTTAACGTTTACTGTGTTTCAACTGTTTTAAATAGTCAGCAAACAAGTTGGAGTAATTAGTTGTCAGCTGGGAGAGATATTTATATGCTACTGTTTTGATGTGTAGTGTGAAAGAGTAATTAGTCCCTTAGCTGTGCTTAATGGGCTTTTTCCTGCTGGTGGTTTCATTTATCACTCCATAAAGTGGAGCTAAAAGGTCCAATGATAGGTTATGATGCATTATTTTTGTAGCTCAGATGTTTTTCAGTTGCTGTTCTTGCTATTGTACATCATCTTGTAATAATTATTAGCTGGGATGCATTTGAATGAGGTGAAGGCAAACACAAGTGAGGTCATTTGCAGAAACCAGTCTTAAGCGTGGTAACAAAACTGCCTGTTTTAATTTCAGTGTAGCGAAGTGCTAACCAGCTGGACAGTTACAGTCTTTGCATTGCTTTCATTATTTTAACATCCTTAAAAAGGCTTTAAGTTTTCAATGCCTTTTCTGTTTGCCTGACCACTTTTTTTCTATTCTGGTTTTCCCTCTGAAGGGTCTAGTGGAAGTCGAAAAATGACCTCGCCAGAGGTGAGTGTTGGACCCTAACATTTTTGTTCAGTATTTTGCGTTATGAACGTCTAGGTGTCTACCATTTTGTTCTAATCTGCATGTCTTTGTTGTCAAAATTACACTTTTTTCTAGTTAAAATGAATGCTTTTTAAAGACATTTCTGTAAAATTGTACCACATATGATATTACAAGTTTTGACTGCTTATGATTCTCTGGCCGTTCAAACATTTTACAGTTTTAGCCCTTAATTGATGTTCTAATTTTCTGTAGGACCTTCATATGATGTGTTTCCACTCGTTATTTGTTCAGATTCTGTTGAACATTTCTATGTTGTAGCAGAAATTCTGAAATTGTTCCAGCCTGTGTTCAACCCATAAATTAGATAAGCCTTCCTATACCAATGCACAACAACCATTTAGTGGGTGATTAATTTATGTCGTTAATGGGGGCGGGGTTAATTAATTAGCAAAACTCTCCTGCTTTGTCTGTGTTTGTGGGCTTCCCATCCCTCAGTGTGCAAGTTCATGCTCAGATTTCAAAATGCTTTGAGTTTGGTGTAAGTTTTACATATTTACTTGGTTTGATTATAGAGTTGACCAACACATTGGCGGCTGACGAATGATGAAACTCTTTCTTTCAGTATATGTTTCTGTTCCTCATTCATATTTTATTCCCTCTCTTTCTCTCTGTCACAATCACTTTGTCTCTCTCTCTGTAGGGTCCGGGGTCGTCTCAGAGTATGAAGAAGACGATTGGCCACCGGGGAGTTGACCCTACTGGAGAGACTACGTATAAAAAGGTAAACATACCACTTACCCTGAAAAGAGGATTTAGAGAAAGAAAACCCCAGAATGGAAAGAAGGCTGTTCTTTTACTATTCGTTACTGTGAATTTATGGTGTGATGTCTATATAGTCATCTAAATCAGGAGATCACTAAGCAGCATTTTGTCCCTGGTGAGTTGTTTAAAATGGGCAAAAGCCTAATCTCTTCCCTTTTTGTACTCTCTTGAAAAATGTCATGAACTCTGACGTCCTGTGAAAATGTTTGCCAGTTTGTCGGGAAGCCAGCTGTTACATGTATTGCCTTACTGTTGTTTTGAAGAAAGCTAAAAATAAGATGTTGGCGCAGCAAGCTGTCTGTGTTTGTTATATAGCACCATAGCTACCGTTCTGGGAAGCTACAGGCTAGTCTTTTATCTGTGACTGGAGCTGCTGGGATTCAGATTTGGTTCTCTTTGATGGTAAAAAGCAAGCTGTTGGAGTTACCTGTAAACCTTTGCTTATATCAACAGATATAAGCAAGTGAACCTGGTAGTCAAAACCTCTCTAATAAAGCATGACAGATTTTTTTTTTTTTTTCTTGGTGCTTAAGAATTTACACTACAAGTAAAATTTTGCCTTTCACAAGAATCACAACGTGTACACTATGTCCTAGTGTTTTGGGATGTTGGGATCAGGTCCTGGTTTTCTTCAGAATGACAGGTGACCAATTTGAGGAGAGAAGAACTTCCATCTTATAGTTACTTTGTAATGGCACAAGGAGTTGCACGTGCTGAACCTAATTTAAAGCTAAAGCAGTATTTACATCTGAAGATGTTTCATGTTTGGTAGACATTCAGACAGTATACTATATGCATCTGCTGTTTTTTCCTGATTTCCCAATTTATGCCCTTTTTCTCCTCACAGACAACCTCTTCAGCACTGAAAGGAGCGATCCAACTGGGTATCACCCACACAGTAGGGAGCCTAAGCCAGAAGGCTGAGAGAGATGTCCTCATGCAGGACTTCTATGTGGTGGAGAGTATCTTCTTCCCCAGGTGTGAGCGTGTTCTACAACCAAGTTACCCAATTTGTGTTTCATTTGAGAATATTTTGCCCTAATTTCCCCCAAAAAACATGCACTTGTATGTCAAAGCTGTTGCTCACTATTGTCTGTTATCTGACAGTTCCTACTGATTATGTAAAATTCTGGGCCCAGCTTAAAAAGAGGTTTGCTTTAGCATGTAGTAGTCGAGAGATTGCCTGTTTCTCGCTGATGCTTGGAATTATTTCAGACCTTTGACTCTCCATGATTGACTCTCTCCCTGTCTCCCCCCCCTCTCCCCAACAGTGAAGGGAGTAATTTGACTCCTGCACATCACCATGGTGACTTCAGGTTTAAGACCTACGCCCCCATCGCCTTCCGTTACTTTAGAGAACTCTTTGGCATTCGACCGGATGACTATCTGGTCAGACAAAACTCCTACATGCACTTGCACACACATTCACAGATTCACGTCATAACCTAAATACCTAGTCGTTCTAGTTCAAAGGTTGAAGCCTCATTTTTATGCAGTTGATTCTGAAGTGACATGTAGTATTTTTCCAGTGTGGTTTATTGTTCTTGGTCTGTTAATCCCCCGAATGTTTATCCGCTCAAAGATTGCTTTCTCGTGTGTGTCTCTGTCTTTGCAGTATTCTCTGTGTAATGATCCCCTGATAGAATTATCGAACCCTGGAGCGAGTGGCTCTATTTTCTACGTCTCCAGTGATGATGAGTTCATCATTAAAACAGTCCAACACAAAGAGGCCGAGTTCTTGCAGAAACTGCTGCCAGGATACTTCATGGTACGTTTTGGTTGTGGATGGACTTGTGTGAGCAAATGTATGCACATTCAGGTTTCCATAGAAATGGAATTTAATGCACATGCGGCAAGAGCAAAAGTTTACTGAAGCTGGGAGAGATTACTGAAGTATTATTGCCGATCAGTACTTTGCAGTGACCGTGATATGTACTTCATTAGATTCTGTTGTCTTGACAGGGTTCTCATATGTTTTTATTTATTGTTTTTTTTTTGTTTTGTTTTGTTTTGTTTCTTTTGTGCTAGAATCTGAACCAGAACAAACGAACCCTGCTGCCCAAGTTCTATGGGCTGTACTGTGTACAGGCTGGGGGGAAGAACATCCGTATTGTGGTCATGAACAACTTGCTGCCACGTTCTGTCCCAATGCATCTTAAATATGACCTGAAGGGCTCCACATACAAGCGTCGGGCCTCGCCTAAGGAGAGGGAGAAAAGTGTGCCCACACACAAAGATCTGGATTTCATGCAGGACATGCCTGAGGGCATCCAGCTAGAATCCGATAACTACAATGCCCTCAGCAAGACAATCCAGCGAGACTGCCTGGTGAGTTTGTGTGTGTAGTCTGCCATTCACTCATTACTGAACACTGTGAAATTAAAATCATTAGTTTCTGGGGTGACAGAGTACAATGAAAAATATTGTAACAATACCTCACTGTTCTGCGATACATTGTGGTATTTTGTTCAGAAATTATAAATGGAATATATTTTAATCAAATTTATCATAACTTCATAATTATCCTCACATTGTAATGCACTGTGCTGTTGGCTAGTTTCATACAGGGATTAAAGTTTTCTGTCTCCATCAGTTGGACCTGTGTCCTCCCTGACCCTGCTTTTCATGGAGGCCATGGTGGTAGCTCAGTGGGGTGGTGGTAGATCAGTGGATAGGATACTTGCCTCTGGACCAAGAGGTCATGGGTTCGAATCCTACCTTCAGCACACCACCACTGGGTTCCTGAGCAAGACCCTTAATCCCAAATTGCTCCAGGGAGACTGTCCCCTGTAGGGAATGGAAGTCGCTTTGGATAAAAGCATCTGCTAAATGCTGTAAACGTAAACATTTACAAGTCCTCTGCGAACAACACTTACCAACCTCACACCAAAATTAAATTCCAGAGACATCTAAAATGAAAATGCGAGGGGAGTGTGGTGTTATGTTACATTAGAAATGTTGTCATATTATTTTCTACTATCAGCTCCATATGTTGTCATGGGGGCAGATCAGGTAATGGGTCCTGTTGCCTACTAATACTACGGAATGCTGATGCTACTCTTAGGCTGCTTATTAGAGGCAAACCAAAAGTCATGAATTTCTTGACTGTGTCAGACTCAGAAAACTTTATTGATTCTGGAGGAAATCGTGTATTGTATAACTATTATATATAATAGTGAAAAAAATATGAGATGATGATGTAGCATCACGGTGTATTTAAGTAGGCTAATCAATGAATCATTTGTCGTCGTACACATACACAGTCTACATTTAGAAATTTGACAAAATACCTCAAAACCCCAAAAACCTTTTCTATTCATTTTTCTTCTCCATTAAAAGTTAGATGTTTTCCCTTTGGTAAACTTATCATTTTGGAGAGTGACAAAATAGATGTTTATAGTGAGGGGTTATACTCATGAGTTCTGTGATGCTAATGGTTTATTATACAGGATTTGTAACTATATGCTGTGGTAACTGAAGCTAATGGCTTTTGTTTGTGTGTATTAGTTGTTGCAGAGCTTTAAGATCATGGACTACAGTTTGCTGGTTGGAATTCACAATGTGGATCAGGCATGTCGTGAGCGTGTGGGAGCAGGGGACAGCAGAGGGGCAGAGGGGACAGTGACCCCTGACCAGCGGAGGCCACAGGCCCAGAAAGCACTATACAGCACTGCCATGGAGTCTATCCAGGGAGAAGCACGTGGGAAGGGCACATTGGACAGCGAGGACCAGTTAGTCACTTAGTGCTTTACTTTTTAAATCTGTCTGCCTGTGTGTCTGCTGCTGTTTTTCCTTTGCCTTGTCCATTCTTCATTCGTGTGTGTGTGTTTGAGACTTTCCATCTCTTTCATTTGTGTCTCCTTCAGATATTCTCTCTTTACCTTTTGTTTGTGTCCTGTATCGGAGATTTAGGGGGGCTTGTTTTAAAACAGCATTTCTTCTTTGGCCTTTTTTAGATGGGGAGGCATCCCAGCCCGGAATAGTAAAGGAGAGCGGCTGTTGGTTTACATCGGCATAATCGATATTCTGCAGTCATATCGGTAACCCAGCTCCTCAGGTTCACTCTGGTTGTTCTGCCATGTTTTGACATGCCAGAAGAGGAATTTGACTTGTCTATTTACTATCAACAGTTCTGGCAGTCAGTTAACTGTTGACCAGTTAAGGAGTTTCCTGTCATAGCCAAAGTCCCATTTTTGAGATTTGCTCTTTCTGAGAAAGACTTCCTGAAGGTGTGTTCAAAGTCTTAGCGTTGGTACCAGTTACTATAACCCAAGATTTTCTTTTAAATTCTGACTTGACATGTAGCAATACATGTATACAGTGAGTATAGAAAAGGATAGAGGATAAAGGATAAAGGATCACCACCCTCTTAAAAAGACTAATCACAGACTTTATTGCCATTCTTCAGATTCATAAATCTGATGAAAGCCTTAAAGTCATCTAGTTGTGCTCCATGTATGTATCTTTATTACTCACTATTTTCGTAACAATAATTTGCTTTTGCAGATTCATCAAGAAGTTAGAGCATTCCTGGAAGGCGCTGGTTCATGATGGGGTGAGATTGATCTGTTTATTTATGAATCAGTTTAATTCAGCATATATGTCATTTTAAATAGTTCAGCACTGACTGTCTAATGCAGGAATACATAATTATCTAATAAATTATTTTGTTTGCACTCCTGTGAATGTTACCTGCTTTTAGTGCATTGACTGGGGTTATCTCTGTCCTGCAGGATACAGTGTCTGTCCACAGACCAGGCTTCTATGCTGAGCGATTCCAACGATTCATGTGCAACACAGTGTTTAGGAAAGCATGTAGGTTTATTTTCAAATTCCCCCATTTTCAAATTCCCACGGTTCTCACATGCTTTTCGGTCAAATTTATTTTTGTGACCTTTCAGCTGTATATCTCATCCAGTGTGCAAGACCTTTAATCTGTTTTGAAATCTGAATTGTTTTTTGGCTTTGTGTTCCCAGTGAAATCGTCCCCTTCAAAGAAGAGTCGAGGGGGCTGTCCAAGTGTGGTCAGAAGGCTTCACATGGGGAACGCTCCTCCCACAGCCCAGTCGACCAGCCACACACTGCCAGACTCCCACCTTGTGTACCGGCCCCACCTCACCCAGCCTGATGTGGATGCAGAGAGCAGTAAGTGATAAAAAGAAAGATTGAACAGGACAAAGCAAGTGATGTAAAATTACAGTTGAATTTTTAAATTTTTTTTTATTTTTTTATTTATTTATTTTTTTGCAGGCATGCAGTCAGGCAGACCAGATTTGCTTCCAAGAACCCCACCCTTGGCTGGAACCTCCAGTGAATTTTCAAACACTAACCTTTCCAATTCTTCTTTGCCTCCACTCAGGTACCCTCAAACCAGGCTAACCCAGTTCAGAGCTTTGTTGTTAGCTCTTTCACATTATATTTATTTATTTATTTATTACTAATGGCCACATTTTATTATTTTGAACAGGTCTGTAGGTGTGGAGGTGCACAAATCTGCAAGCACAGAGCCTGACAACAGCACCCCCCAGAGGTAAAATTAGATATGTCTTTAAATGTTAAGTGCTGCTTTGTAGAATGCTTTAAGTTCACTCTTGCTCTAACTCTTTTAGGTTTGGCACTGAAGCTTTGGATGATCAGTTGGGCAGTGAAGATGCTGTTTCCCTCAAAGACATAATTCCAGAAACTGACATTTGTTTTGTAAGTCCTTTTACAATGTTTTCTATTTTTAACTTTCCTAGAGACTGTGCGACAAAATAGAGAAGAAAGATTGTCCTTTTTCTATTTTGCAGTAAAAATAGCCCTGAAGATACAATACATGGAGAGGGGAAAGAAAATGGGGAAGCACCTCAGAGCAGTTGAATGATAAGCCTTTTCTACCTGTGGGAGAGCGCTGGACAGAAGCCCAAACCTTTGGAAAGACTCTACAGTGCTTAAGGGAAGAGGTCGAGGAGGAGATCGTGTATGAGAGAGACTCTCCCCTCTCTCACACACTCTCTCTCTCTCTAGCACAGGGTATGCTGCTATAACTTCAGCTATTAACTACAAACTTCCTATGTGGACCTTTTAAGTTACCCTTCTCGGTCATACGCTTCACCTTGTTTATACTTCATACCACTCCAGTACATACACACTCACGCACACGTGCACCCGCACGTACATACGCACAGAGACAGCAGATTGGTAAAGACATGTTTGGCCTATTTCTGTAATACTAGTAAAAAAATATTAGTTATGTTCTGGTTTGCCCAACATTTGTGCATCACTTATTAAGGTTTTTTGTGAAGGTTTTTTTATTATTGATATTTGACACAGTGGTGGTGCGGGGTGTTAAAGACTGATTCAAACCAGAGACTGTGTTCAGTCTTCTAATGTGTTTTTTTTTTTTTTTTTTGGGGGGGTGGTGTTTACTTAATCCCTGTAACCTAGCAGATTATCATTTGTAAAGCCAGAATCTGCGGGCTGGAGTGTGTTCAGTAGTGGTAGATGGAGGGTATACCAAGCATGTAGTTTGGTCTTACATGCTGCAGCAGTTCAGCTGCAAGACATCTGCAATAGAGACTCATCATTCAGAACGTGGAGGGTGAGGGAAGTGCCTGGGATCAGTAATTTTAGTTCCGTTAATCCAGTTGTACTTTGGGCATCACCCTCCACACTTCACTATTGTGGCTGGGGCTGTTGACACTTTATCCTGCAGTGTTACATTGATCACAGACAGAAAAACCTAAAAGTGCAGAATTACTTTATCCTTCACACACGTCACTGATGGGGTTTTAACTTTAAGCACCCCATCATGTTACAATTGAAGGTGTTTTCTGATTGACATATTTGAGAATGAGTTCAGAAAGATCTGTCCTGTTATGTTCAGTTGTGGGTTTTCTAGCCTCCCCTCTGTTGATGCCTGTGCCCTTTTGAAAATGTAGATGTCCCTGAGAAGAAAATTAAGACAAACCTAATCTTTGTTTCTAGGTACCAGCATGGTAGCTTGACTGAATATTTGAATGTTCAATTATCATAGATGAGAAACCCTTTTTTCAGAATGAAGCTTTTTAAAAATCATTGTTGTTCTTGTGACTGTGTGTTCTGCTTTTGTCTTAATCTGTTTCAGTGCCAGTTGCTTATTTTATTTATTTTTTTCTGGTGGGTTTTTAAGTGTTTTTCTGTTTGCTGGCTTTCCTAACCTGTGTGCATCTGAATGTCTTACGATGTATGTGTGTGTTTGCCCCCCTCTGATTCACCCTGTCGATGGCAAGTGTCTTAAACGGACCAGCCAGTAGTCTAGCTGCAAGTGTGGGTGGGCATGCTTTTCTTTCTCATTTATCCACTTCAGTAATGCCAATGGCCTTCAATCCATTGATGTACTGTTTTTTGTAAATATTTGTCTACGTTTTTTCATGTTTCTTGTTTGCATACTTATAGGCTAAAAGACTAATGTACTCTTATGAAGCAGTAGGAATTGTCTTAAGTTGAAAAACTAACAAATTGAAGAATTAACTTGTTTGTTTGCTATTATGTCTTTTCAGCATGCCTTGAATACAGCTACAGTTACTGTATAGCTTTTTGAAAACTAATTTCTGCTGGATACAGAAATTATCTGTACATGGACCAACTCGCATTACTTATGCAAAGTCATTTCAGTTTGATGCTGAAGTGGTGTTAGTGTATTTGCAGACATTTACCTCATCTAAAAATGCTGAAGTCTACATACATTGCTTTATTGTGCTTTTTTTGTTTTGTTTTCGCCTTATATAGTAAAGAAAGTCTTTTTCTAGAAACACTTTTATTTACCCTGTCATTGGTGTCCAGTTTTACGTTTTGTTAGTCGCTATTGTGCACATACAGTGTGTGACTGGGTTTTTATTTTTGGTGATGGACAAAAACTCTACTGCTGTCTACTGAGTATTTAGCCAACTGACTATGTGTCGGTGTACAATCTTAATTCTGATCAAAAAAGGCAGTCTGAACTACTTTAACTGCACACACAAGTACACTGTGGGACCAAATGTTAAATTATTTTCCAGTGAGCTCCTGAGCTTAACCTGCCGAGCTCTGCTACTAGTATCTAAGTGCATGAAGGTACCACTTTCTGTGCAGAAATACAGTGGTACTTGCGGGGTTCACTCCTCACTGGAAAAATCCGATATGCTTGGTCACGTAGGCAGTTAGTGTTCTTTTCTAAGCCAGCGGTGCAGAAAGAAGACTGATGTCAGGCTTCATCAAGTGCTTACAAGTAACTAAACAGTAAATAGTACAATCATTTTTCTGTGGCCCTTTTTGTTAGTTTGAGTTGCTTTTTACTTTTGTTTGAAAACTGATTTATTTATTCCCGTTATTTTTATGTATAGTTTTAAAAGCATAAATAGTAAAAGCAAACTGGCTTGCTAAATTTTTTTTTTTTTTTTGCGGCCTTGACCATTGTCTACCTAAACCAGTAGTGAACTGATGGCTGTGTTAAGAAGGAACATTAGGAAAGAAATATTTCCTTGATGTGTGAAAGAGATGTGGGGGCTTGAGTCAACAGAGGAGTAGCTGGAAAGGAACCCAGTGAGTTCTACACCCAGTTAGCAGTTTATAATGGTAACCTCCTGTCTTTCACTCTCTTCAGCACTGTTGTGAGATATGCATTCATTAATGAGGAGAGAAGGCCAGTGTCTTAGAGCTTTGTTCCAACTTTCAAAAACAACAAAAAGCAATCCTAGTCTTGTCCCTATTTGAAACACTAGCAATCTTACAGTCTCTCCAGCAGAGATTTACCTTTTACTTTTCAATGGCACTGAAGCAAAAATAAAATCATTTTAAAGGTCCTTACTATGTACTGATTATGGTTAGCGAACATTATTTTGCACTCCTTATTGAAGACCTTTCCTGAACCTTGTTTTTATCTAATCATGCTATGAAGGTAACCACCAACATGAAGGCAGACCAACACTGCTGAGATATAGGTCTTGAAAAAAAAACCTAAAAGGCATGGACTTTACCCAAACTACACAAAACCACAATCTTGAGATTTGATATTGCCATACAGATCCGAGACATTGTCACTGGTGTTGCAAGAATTTTGTTGGGCTTGAAAAGGATCCTGAGGCTTGGCTGGTCCAGAATCCTTTCTGAAGATACGTTCTATTTAGTTTTTAAATTCTAGTCGTTCTAGTCATCTTTTCTCTTTTTGAGTAAAATTTCCAAAAATTTCTCACCATGCAGCATGACAAACCCTCCAGGGGGGTAAAGACTTGGGCAAAGATTGTGGCTTATACAGACTTAAAGCACAAAGCAAAATGTCAGTTTTTAGCTCTAAACAGTCATTTGTTAAAGGCCATGAACTGGGCCCAGAGGTTACCTGTATATTACCTACAAGCTCATTTTAGTAATTAAAAATTTTTACACGTCAATGTTCCTTCATGTTTACAGTGGACTTCAATCTCAGTGTTAGTTTTCATCATTTCTAAATTTAAAAACAACAAACTTCAGTGCAGAATTCACTTCTTTTTGTGGAATGGCAATAATTGTGTATTGCCATAATTCCCTGATAACACAATGGCAAATTTACAAGAGACCACAACCCTTTCCGTTCACAGACTGAGGGTTAAACTGTACTGCTGCCCTGTATGGTTATTTATGCTGTTCTGGGATTTTTTTTTTTTTTTTTTGTGCAGCAATCTGGTGCATTCCTGGTGTCTTTAATCTTGTTGCTCATATGTATTAAAAGCATCTAGTGAGGTTGGAAAATCAGGCCTTTCAAGCCAAGTTTTACCTCCCCACTTTTTTAAATTGCAAGCATGACATCTCTGTCTAATACCAAACCTATTTAAAGTACAAAGCCTTACTTGTGTGTGAACATGCAAAATGTCAGCATTAACTAACTAGCTTATTTTTTGCAATGTAATTTATTTTACTTGGTTGTTATTTTAAGTGTCTGTGGACTTTATTGTCAGTACAGTTGACATTTCAGTTCACTGGATTTAAAGTCAGCGTAAATGGCAGATGCACAGTTCTTTGTTAGTATTTTGATCTGTGTTCAAATCTGGGTTGACTTTGTTGAACAAATTCAAGTAATACAGTGAAACAGACCAATGCACAACAGACACATCAGACTTGCACAATTCACAGTGGATTTTATGCTGGCAACAAAGACACTACGCAAGCGGATGAACTATTGCAATATGAACATTTCTGCCAATTTCAGTTTTGGTAATCATATTTATTATGAAACTTTTGTATCTTTTAGGATGACATACATTTTAAATATTCTGTGTACCCTACATGATTGTAGTCATCATGTAAACAGACAGAAAATCATTTTTGAAACTGGGGAAAGGTGGAGTTTAACACTGTACACGGTGTTTCAGATGTTTTCCAGTTGTGTTTAAGGTATTATACATTACAATCTGTAAAAGCTCCTCCTATTGTTTTTTTTTTGTTTGTTTGTTTTTTTGTTTTTTTAAATATATGAATGTCTGGCAGTTTCGGGATGACGGACTGCTGTAAATGCTTTGACGGCTGTTTTTAACTTGCCCTGTGTAAAATGTGTATATGTATATAAGCAGTCACAGAAATGCCTTGTTCCCTCTCTGTGTCCGCCGCCTGTCTCTCCAGCCATCTTTTGTGATGTGGTGGTGGTGGTGTTTTTCTCCACATTTGTCTTTCTGATTTTAGACTGAATTGCATTAAAATAAAAATATTTTCTAAATCCTGACTGTTCTTTGGACTTATAACAAAGTTACTGACCTCAACTGGCCTCTGTATTTGTCATAATGAATGGACCAATAGAAATGAATTACTTGCAAAATACTTTTTTTCCCACACTAATGACTAAGAACTAGCCCTTCACTTTGGGTAAGGAGCGATTAAAAATAGTGATCTCTTGGTAAACAAGCAGTGCTAAAGATACAGTTCAAAATGTAAAATGTCATCAGCTAGTGATGTAGATGAACATGATTTTGTCCTATGTTAGTATGTGAAGGTGATGGTATAGTGATCACAGCTTTGATTCAAACAGAATAGGTACCAGACTCATCATAATCAGAGTAGATTTGATTCTTTATGGAGGAAGTCAGTAGTGAGAGAAAGGTGAAATTGTGTCAGGAGTGTAGATAGCAGGCTACTGCAGTTTCTCAGAGTGTGAGGCCCAGGAGGGGACAACACGAAGAACGGTGCGCAGGGGAAGTGTGTGTGTGAGAGAGAGAGAGAGAGAGAGAGAGAGAGAGAGAGAGAGAGAGAGAGAGAGAGAGAGAGAGAGAAAG
>JBBIGA010000007.1:11203117-11215565 GCA_037576975.1 Alestes dentex
CTGTGTTAAAGGGAACACTGCTGTTAAAAAGCTCCTTATTTGTTTAAAGTGTTTACAAACCAAATGTTATTGCACTTCTGTTCATATAGCAGTAAAAGTGCGCCATACACTACTTTTGAACTGATTCTTTAATTTTGCATATAACAATGCGATTAATCGCAGAAAACCATGCGATTAATCACAATGAAAAAATGTAATCATTGCCCAGCATTAGTATTAACAGTTCAAATGGATTTTTAATGTGTTTTTCCTTACAATTCAAAACGATAAAATGACCATTTCAAATGATCACAAATAGTTTGAAAACACTACTTTTGAACATAATTTACTAACATCACTGCACAGCCTAGAAACCAAAGACTTCATTCACTAATATATACACACTTTTGACAGCAATCCAACGCCACTTACCCATCACTCTCCATTTCTTCAGAGCTAAAGCCTGTGAACATCTGTGAACAGACAGTCAGAGGCTGAATAACATGCTCTTCTTACAAGGCAGGAAATTAATATCTTGCTGTGTTATGGGTGTATCCCTAGTTCGCCCATGTCCCACAGCATTTCATCTCCACTCAAATGATGAACCCGTACAACAGAGATATACAGCAACTAGACTACTTTTACCTCTCTCCTGTGAAAGGTACCAATATTATATCAGTCAGATCAGACAGCGCTCACCTGTGCAGCTCTCTGCAGGTTACTGAAGTGTACATCAGGGATGAAAAGCACAGGCTGAGACTCCAGGTCTGTCATGGATTTGAAAAGTGTGATGTCTGACTTCTTCTGCAGTAGCGCTCCATGCCCTCCTGCTTTACCTGCCAGGTCTAAGAGAACGGGCACAGCTCTGAGACCAGGGCAGCTGGATTTCACTAGGATTGCAAAATTAGATCGACACTATGCTGATTTTCCAAATGTACTAGGGAACAGCTGATGTTTCCATGCGGCATGGCTAAAATAAAATGTTTTTGTTGTGCTAAAACATGCTAGAGCTAAAATGCATAAAGAATGTTTATCAGAGTCTGAATCAGAAAACTTTATTTATCCCGGAGGAAACTGCTTATATCTACTCTACAGCAGTGTTTTGTCAGTTGTTACAGTGATCTTTTGTGTGTCTTTGACATGCAATATGCAGAGCGCTGTGAAACTGTTTTAATAATGACACAGTTTTAATAATGTGCAGTTCGGCTGTCCAACTTATGCTGCATTCAACGCTGGTTTAATGACTCAGCGAGGTGACATGCCGCAAGGAGAGCGAGACCCATACATCATATGCCTGCCTCAGACTCACCACTATGACCCTGGCCTGCAGGTGTATGACCTTTCACCTTCCTCCGCATCTGCTTTCTCTCTTCATCCCGGATCTTTCGCTCAGCTCCCTGTGGTGCAAATGAGCAGCAGCAGATCTTGACTATCAGAGCTAGACCTTCTGGCCATTGATATCAAAACACACCACTACAATAATCCAAACGGAATTGCACATGTACGTTATTTGTCTGTTGTAAGATAAATGCGGACACCTGAAGCTTATAAAATACTAAATGTTTTACCTAAAATGTGTAAATATTGCCATGTATTTTATGTTGTTTGTAACGTTTCTAGAGTGACTCGTTCACCCTGGTGCCTAGCTGGCTTGGTTTAGCCTCTAAGAGAAGGTGGGCAATCTGACAAGGTAGGCCTACAATACAGCAGATGAAGGTCTGACCAGTGAGAGAGCTTGCTTAGCTACCTAGATTCCAAATACTGATTGAATCACATTTTTGGTGTGTTTTAAGAATTTAAGCCAAATATTTTTAGCCAAGACCTAAAAATGAAATAAGAACAGCGCTGCAGTACTTGCAAAGTTACTACAAACATGATTCTATTGCTTTTTTAATTCTGAAATGCCTGAGGGTTTCCCATCTGTAATTAGGATCTGAAGGAGTAACTAAATTAATCAAGGTGACTGACAAATTTACACAATGTTTACTGTATAGATATACAACTGGGGTCATGAGCATGCTCTTGGAAGAACAGAAATCTTAAATGCTACTGTAAAATGCACGGTCACAGAAATTTTTGACAACCTTGTCACAGAAGACTTTGATTTGGCAGTAGGCTCTGTGAATGGGTCTGTTGCTCCTGTTGTTGTAGCTGTAAGTGTCGATCTGAATCATCAGCGGAAGCCCTTTCACTCCTTTCTGAGAGGAGAAATCAGTGCTCAAAGAGTTCACTGTAATAAACACCTACAAAAAAAAAAAAAACAAAGATAAGAAAGTTTTACTTTAAATAAAATGTTCTTAAGTTGAATGTATGGTTCCAGGTTCTATGGTTCTATGGTTTAGTACAAAACATTTACATCATGTAGTACATCATCATGTTCTTCACATTCACACACCTCATTTACACCAACTAGCCCTTTTGACACATTTACAAAGAAAAGAAGAAGAAGAGTCGAATAAATCTGTTACTGGAACCCATCTGTATTTGCTAGTCTATAGAAGGATTAGTGAACTACTGATGTATGTGTTCACTAATGTGAGATGGAAATATTTTCAGCCAAACCTTGACTAACAACATGACATGTGCATTGGCACAGCATAGGGATGTGGGCCTGTCTGAGTTTTGAGTGAGTCATACGCTATTTCTAAGCATCTAGCCCAAGGGATTCTAGCATACGCAGGCAGTGAAGTCCAAAGGCGCCAGTGCAACCTGTGTACTGAGTCCACTATATACTGAATTAGTACTTTCCAATATAGATCACTTTTTCAAGAGGATGAAGCTCCTGGGTTTACTTTCTGCCTGTATCATCCATGCTGTTAATGGTGTTCAAGAATCTCAGCAAAACTTTACCACAGCAGACAAGTACTAAAACAGCAAGGAGGGAAGACAAATTTCTTATGCAGAATGATCTGCATTTCTACTGGGGCTAGCAGTTTATTCAAAGAAAAGAATAATGATGGCCCAGGTGTGGCACAAAAGGCCCAAATCATGACACTACCATCATCATGTTTCACAGATGGGATCAGGTTGTTCTGCTGGAATGTAGTGTATTCCTTTCTCCAGACATAACAGTTCTCATTTAAACTAACAATATTCATTTTGTTCTCATCTGTCCACAAAACAATTTTTACAAAAGTCTTCCGGTCTTTTTTTTTTAGCAAATTGTAGAGAGTGAGACGTGTTCTTTTTGGAGAGCAATGGCTTTCTCCTTGAAACATTTTATTTTTATCAGAAACTTTACTACTCAGCTCACAGTGCTGTGAGTAGTAAAGTTTCTGATAAAAAGAAAATGTTTCAAGGAGAAAGTCATTGCTCTCCAAAAAGAACATGTCTCACTCTCTACAATTTAACACACACAATACATTTAACACACACCTGAGGCAGGAGAGGGCTGCAGACATGTGTTTTGGGTGCATTGCCCAAGGGCACTTTAGTCATAGATGTAATTAAAGAAAACTCTTTAGTTGTTTAGATGTTACTCTTTGTGTTCCTTTGTGACTTGCAGACTTTTACACCTTGCTCTTGAAGTGATCTTTATTGGTGAACCACTCCTGGTGAGTGTAACAATGGTCTTGAATTTCCTCCACTTGTACACAATCTGTAGATTAGTGGAGTCCAGACTGTTTAGAGATGGTTTTCTAAGCTTCTCCAGCCTGATAAGCATCAACAACTCATTTTTGACTTCCTTAGAAATGTCCTTTGTTTGTGCCATGGTACACTTCCATAAACATATGTTGAAAACATCAGACTTTGATAGACCCCTGATCTCTAAATAAAACAGGGTGCCCACTCACACCTGGCTGTCATCACAATGATTGAAAACACATTACACTAATTTCACCTTCAAATGAATCCTAGAGGTTCACATACTTTCTACTGTCTCAGATTTTTAATACTGGGTCATTTTCAATAAATAAATGGCCAAGGATAATATTTTTTTCATATTTGATTGTCTCATTTGGGTTCTCTTGATCTACTGGTAGGAAAATCTGATGATGTTTTAGGTCATATTCATGAAAATTCTAAAGGGTTCGCAAACTTTCAAGTACCACCGTGAGCTAAATGACATTTGTCTGAAATGCTCCCAACTGTAAATTGCCTTATGCCAATCTTTCAGGAGACACAAGAAAAACTGCTTTTGAGAAATGAAATGTGGGAAATCTTTTTTGCCTGGAGTGAAAATACTTTCCCACTGACAGGCTTCTCTGGCTTCATGTCTGTGCCTGTTGCTTTTGTTCAACAAGATGGCTTATGGTGCAATGTTGTGAGAACCACTTCTTTTCTCATGGTCACATGATCACCTTCAACATGCAACAGTTAGTAAATGACAAACACGCTCAAAAGAACATGCAAAAGTACTCTGCATCTCTGTGTGTGTGTGTGTGTGTGTGTGTGTGTGTGTGTGTGTGTGTGTGTGTGTGTTTCTTAATGTTAGAGTCTTCAGTGATAATAAATGTATATTAGAAGAATAAACCAGCATGAAATGGGATTTACTATACACTACAGCTAAATATGGTCATATGATGTCCATTAACATGATCAGTTATCAGTCAACTACTACAGTAAAAGAGAGTCAAATTAGCTGTGAACAAATGTCTGTGAGGGTTTGCTAAATAGATAAATAAGATGAATAGTTTCATGTTTTTACTATTGGAATTGTGGTAGAAATAGTAAAAGCCAAAACAAATGGAAAATAAATAAATACATAAATAAAGTATGTCATATGTTTAACAAAATAAAACCACCTTTAACTATTTTTAAATATTTGTTTGTAACAGTGTCTTTTTAATGTAAGTCTGCAACGTCACCTTAGCCTCCTCGTTAATGTCCCAGGTGAAAGAGACAGCATTATAGGCGATTTCCTCAAGATTCCCGATAGTGTTGAAGCTCTCTTTGTAATCAGCTGGGCAGAAAATAGGGGAGATCACTGATGAAGTGCACAAACTTCCAACAGAGAACAGCTCACACATTCAGATGTACCACAAGTCCAGTTGAGAAAATGCACCACTAGTTTTGAGTCTTATCAGTGTAGAACTGTAACAGTAAGTAACTGAGATGATTTGTTTGATTAGATGCTAAATGTTTTAATTTGATGGGCATCACAATAGAATTGCCCTTTTGTGAAAACATATGAAAACACAGTATAAAAAAAAAAATATATGGCAGATGTTTAGCCTGACAGCTAGTCACAAGAATCTTACTCCCTGATACTGCATCTATATTTATGCGTTTCTGCACGTAACCGTTAACATATCTATTCAAATCTCCATCTGTAGCCTAGGGCGCTATGGAAAATCCCTGGACACTGTTATTCAAATCAAACATTTAAGCTATATCAGGTTCTAGGCCCTCCAAAAAAGGCAACAATGACATCTTGTAGGCCTGCCACCTGCTATTGATGAGACCACTATAGTGGTCTCAAGGCATGAACCACCACCAACCCCCCCCATCTCGGCCAGACCTAATCCCATTGTCTAACCATTTCCCATCTGTGAGTAAAGGTGACAGATTTCACTGCCCAAAGCATTCTACTACTGTTGCATTTAACGGGATACAATATGGGAAGGGAAGGGGAGGCAGAAGGCTGCTGAATGAGGAGTTAGAGTGAAAAAAAGACACAACAGGGGGACAAAGGGGGCCATCCCTTTTCAATGATACCCCGAGCAGTGAGAAACAAAGACCTGGGTTTCTGAGCGCACACAGCGAAGAGCTTTGAAATACATATTGTAACGGTTATGATGAAACCTTCTAGCTCCAGAATGGTAATCTTATAGAAGAATATAAAAAACATTTACATTTAAAGTACTCTTGTATAACAGGCTTTGATTCCAGTCCATTTTGGAACATGAAATGTTCACAACTGATGGCCACCCACCGACACTTACCAATGTCCAGCACTCTCTGTTTAGCAGTGTGTTGACGGGTGTGCCAGTAATTCCAGTGCTTCAGTTGCTCATCCCGGCATTTATCGTCGCCAAACACCACCATCACCACACTCTGTGAGACAGAGACGGCCAGGGCTTACATAAAGCAACGAAAGCATCATAGAAGCTCTATGACCAAACTTTAAACAGTCTGTAAGACACTGAACCTTTTATAAAATGGGAACATAAAATTGGGTACCCAAACAGCAAATCTAGATTTCTAGTAGCTTTTTTAAAATCCGTCTCTTTTATCACAGTCCACCATCAGAATGCCAGCAGGCTGCAGAAGCTTGAGATAGTTGCCATGTCGACAGCAGCAGAACTCACCCGCACTTTGCTGATGGGGAGGCGCAGGCCCTTGCCGGCCCCCGTCTCGCTCAAACTGATGCCGTAGAACTGCCCTCTGTTCAGATAGATCATCGGCCCCTTGCCCTGCTTCTGCCGCACAGAACGGCTGGCTTCTATACTGTACTGAAATGTATCCCTACACAAGAGGAGATGAACAGGTACATAAGTGGTCACTCCTGACAGCAGAGACACAATGTTTCTCTAAAGAACGTAATACTCACACAGCAGGCTGCTCATACAGGGAATCTTGGGTGCCTAGAGTGATGGGCACTCTAAGTTTCTGCTAAAAGCACAGAAAATCACATTAGGATTATCGACCAGGAGTAAAAAACAAAAAATGAAACAGTAAAAAATGGCTGTGTACAGGAACAGTTTTGTCTATCAAAGTGCAAAGACTGTAAAACAAAGGCAGAACATGGTCCCACCGTGTACCTAAAATGAGCTTTTCTCAGGTGAAAGAGCATACGAGAAAAATCACGATACTGGAATCAAGACGATGTGTTTACGGAGCATGGTGTATTATTATTTGATCATGTCCAAGTCCATAATAGTTTGGCCTATTCTTTTGACAAATCAGAACCCTGGATTACTACCTAACTGATAGTGACAGCCCAACTATAATATTTTTCTCATTTCTGCTGCCTCACTCTATCAATGTGTATTTCAGACTTTCTGAAGTAACATGTTGTGACCAAACAAATGCCTCAGTTGACCATTAAGCACACATAAGCTCTCACCACATTTTCTGCAGTGTAAGAGTCTTCAAATGTGCTATCTGGCATGCTTTTCTGCTCATCCTTCAAGTAACGGCTCTGGGTGATGGGCCTGGCCTCGTGAGCGGACTGCTGAAAGGGCGAGCGGTGGTATAACTGTCCGTCTTGCTGGAGGTTAGGAGCAGACACAGCATACTCTGCTTTTACAGTGGCCACCACTCCCCCTTCTGTAGGCAGCATGCTGTACAAATCTCGCTTCATCTCTGTGCTGTGGGAGTCTGTGTGGAGGGAGAGATTGACTGGAAGAGATTTGGCAGCCTGTACACGCTCCTCCATTGATTCCACACCACCATGCCATGTCCTACAAAACAGATTCAGCATTTAAACATCCCTTACAGTGAATGACAGTGATCAAATATGAAGAAAACCCACCTAAACAAAATTCTTATCATTCCTAAATGTTCAAGGAGGACTCATGACTTAAGTGAGTAGATCATACAGAAATATGGCTTCCATACTTTCTATGAATGTTAAAAGCCTCAATACCTCAGCTTGTACTATATATATAGTACAAATATTGTTCTATATATATATATATATATATATATTAATGCTGGGAAATCGCGATTAATGGCATGGTTTTCTGTGATTAATCATGATTAATTGTGTTGTTATACACAAAATTAAATAATTAATTCCAAAGTAGTGTATTGCACCCTTTTATTTTTAAAGTACTGCTATATGAACAAAAGTGCAATAACATTTGGTTCGCAAACAGCAGTATTCCCTTTAACACAGTTACACAGCTGCAGTTCAAATATTTCTGTAAATCTACACTTAAACATTACTGTAATCATATCAAATATAAAACCAAAGCGATTTGCCACTCCAGGGCATTCACGTTTTATCTAGTTTGTTATAGAAAAACAAGTTACCCAAAGCATGGAGGGTGGAACCATTATAGCAGTTGCAAAACGGAGACCAACTCCATATTAGAGTCTATGTATCTGAATGCAGTGTCACTAAAGTTTCTGTTGGTGTAATGGTCAGGTGTCCGGATACTTTTGTCCACTCAGCGCTCTAGGTCTCGGCTGGTTTTCACAGGGGTCAGGCGTCCCGTTATTTTTGTCCATATTATATACACCAACAGGGGCTTTAATGACACCACATTCAGATATATAATCTTTCGTATGGAGTTGGTCCGTCCTTGCAGCTGCTATAATGGTTCTGGCCCCCATGCTCTGGAGTCTGAGGGGAACTTTTCTATAACAAACTAGATAAAACGTGAATCGCCTGTTATTGCACATATAGCAGTACTTTTCAAATAAAAGTGCGCAATACACTACTTATATATATAAAATGTACAACAGACCTCTTTTCTTCCTCTTGACCTTTAGCAGTGGGCAGGAGTCTCTTCTCTTTTGGAACCTGGGAGGCAAAAGCAAGTAACATCACAGGACTTCATTAATCTACATGAGGAGTTCACAACAGCTATAATATATCCCATAAAAAACACGTTTACACAGAAAAAAGACGATAAAGTACTACTCCAGCAATTTTCAATCTAATCTACATCTGTATGCTCTTAAAGACAAGGCTACCAGAAAGGGCTCATTGTATGATGCCAAAAGAGAACCATTTTGGGTTCCCTAAAGAACCTCTCAGTTGTTCTGTAAATAAAGTGTATTCAAAACATTTTCAAAATTTAAAGAACCTAGACTTAATATAGAGGATTTTGGCAGGATGCTTAATTGGTATAGAACCTTTACATATATAATTTACTAAAATGATTAATTATGGAACTAAATAGTCATTGTGTAGCATCACTCAAAGAAGCTTTTGTGGTGCTTTTTATTAAAACAGTTTGAATATGTGTTATTGCCATGGACATTTCTTTTCTTCACCCCACTGATTTCTATTACAAATGTGTTTGTGGCCTACAGGTTTTCTTCTCTTGCCAAGTAGAGGGAAATGTGTAAGAATTATTGTCCATGGTAACTGAATATTCTTGTGAGGAAAGGTGCATGAGTGTTTTTGTGCAATACAAGATATTCACCATACAAAGGCATCAGTGACAGTTTGCATAGCCTTGGACTGTTTCCAACTGACCTTGTAGTAATCGTAGAGGAGGCCGAGGGCTGCCACACTGTCTTCGTCTCCATTGATGCTCATCATGGCTTTGGTGACTGCAGTCAGAGGGTTCTCCAGGTAGGCCCTCCACGCCTCATCCTCATTGGTGAAGACCCGGCGTGACGGAAAGGACGTCTCATTGGGGACTACCACCACCAGTCGCTTACTGAGTCACACCCAACACAGTTTCAACAAATGTGTCTTCCTGTGCTTCTGATGATGTCATGTCTTAACAGGTATTGGCACTGTCACAAATTACTAAAATAACAATTTGTTTAGCTGAACTTCCACTGAAAGACAAGCAGGCTTTAGCTTTCTCTTATAATGTTACCATTTTTGTTATTTTTGGACAGTGATCATGTGTAACAATATTATTGCAATAATGCATTTTTGTACAGCCCAGGTGTGATCGTGAGTGTGACTGATTGTGAGTGTCGATGACTAGTGGGACGCACCAACGTCACACCATACTGATTAGTAGAAATCTTGATAGACAAGAGACATAAGGACAAGTGTTTTTCACACTGAATCCCTTTAAAGTAGTACAGTATTAGAACGGAATTAGATATTAGAACAGATTAGCAAAACTAATGGATTAAAAGTACCAATATATGAGTAAGAAGCATAAACAAAGTATATTTAGTAAACCATCGTCAACAGGACATTTTTCCAGTTCAATTTCATGTGCCTGAACCATCTACTCTACAATGTAATGAAACAACCTGAACAGTATCCACAGTCTTAAGATATATATTGAAAATATATATCAAATATATTGAAAGATGAAAACAAGACCTTTAGATGTCAGTACAAAATAATGCTGAGGATGCATTTGAAGTCTAAACAAATTAGATTTTGCAGATCTTAAAGACATTTGCTTTTCAGCCAGATTCTTTGCAAAAAGCTATGTTTAAACTTTGATCCGACACTTGATTAGACAAAATGTTCCAGCAGTTGACCCTGTTCTCCAAAGCTGATATTTATGCTAAATAAAACTGACACCTCTCAGTGCCTCAGGGCTTTCAAAGCCAACAAAGAGCTGCACCAAGTATCTGCTCTTCCCATAGCTCTCCCTTTACATTACCAGTCTCAGAGTATTATCCCAGTGGATATGGATACTACCATGTGGAAGTCAAAAGGATGTTAGGGAATCTGGGTTAAAATCTTTAGAGTAGCTCTTCAGCAAAAAAAAGGAGTAGTAAGAATACATCAGTGCATCATAAAGGGAAATAAATGGGACACGGTTCTTAGCCCCAAATTCAATGTGCATTCAGTGTACTTAAAAAAAAAAACTTGAACTGCACATAAATTATCCAACTGAATGGTGGTATAATTTGAATCACAATCAAATCATCGTATGGTTAGAGATTTACACCCAGATTTAAATACAGATGATTTAATGACCGCTGTCATTAAAAAACACAACTGGTTCATTATAAGGCAGATTAAGAACTCTGAGATTCTGTCATGCTACTATTGTCACCCTTTTAATACATTAAGACAGGTTACAGATTTTAACTGTAAGGCAATAACCCTGTGAGCACAGCAACAGCAGTGGTAATACTGCATGTTTTAGAAGCATGAACAGGTGTTTTCAACTCACCTTTCCTCTTGAGCCATGAAATCACTGTTTTCCTCCTGAGGAACTGCAGATGAACAGATCCTGGTATCAGTTAAAAGGCCTTCAGGAGAATTTTTGGCGAATTACTAGGTCACATCTGTATGATGCCAGTGCACTTTACAGATAAACAAAACAAGACAAACACACGTTCACTCACACCACTGCGTGGAAAACTTAAAGAATGAATGCAGATCTCAGATGGGAAACACCTTTGCTGGCTCACTGAGTGATGTGAAGGTTGGTATGAATGAGCTGCAGATCAAGAGTAGGTCTTCAGAATTAGACCCACCCCCAACTGTCTGTCAGCACACATGACTCCTCAGGGCAAAACTCACCTCCCCGACTGTCTGTCAGCACACATCATTCCAAATCCACTACTCTGAAAGCTGTGTTTAACACAGGCTGTGTTGATTTATCTTCATCCACAATATAGCAGGAAGCCGTGATCACTGTGGCAAGTTTAATTAAGAACATTTCCTCATTTTCCATAAGTGTGATTGATAGATTAGATACACAGGGAAATATAAGAAAAAAACAAAACTTTGCAATCAGCCATGACTCAACTGAAGAAATGACTTCAGTCAGGGAAGTTGGCTCAAACTAAATGCAGTCCCATGGGATTTTATTCAGGGGGCATTTTATTGTTTATTCCTTGCTGTTTATATATATATATATATATCTGTGTGTACATATAACATTATTATATTAGTCTAGACCCTAAAATGGTTCTTCAAGCATTCCTCATTAAAGGCAATGGTTCTCTATAGAACAATAAATGCTCAAATTTACATTTATGGCATTTTCTACAGGGGACCAACTTGGGGTTAAGGGTCTTTCTCAGGAACCCAGTGGCAGTATGCCAAAGGCAGGATTTGAACCCATCACCTGTGGGTCCAGTGGCAAGTATCTTACCCACTAGGCCACCATCACCCCCAAACCATCAGAATGCATAAATAGTAATGCTGGGCAACGATTAAAATGGTTTTCCCAGATCAATTAATCGGATTGTTACACGCAATATTAAATAATTAATTTTAAAGTTGTGTATTGCGCACACTTATTTTTAAAGTACAAAAAGTGCAATATCATTGAGCAAAAGTGCAATAACATTTGGTCTGCAAACACTTTAAACAAATAAGGAGCTTTTTAACAGCAGTGAATTACACACAGTTCAGTATAATTCAAGCACAGTCAGGCTTTGTTTTGATTGTACCAGGCAGTTTTATTGGATTTATTTTTAAACGGTTTAGGGGTTTCTCAGTGCTCCTGTGTCAGTGATTCGTCAAGTGAAAACAGGCATCTGATCTTTTTGCATTTTTTTGGCATATGGTTTTAGCCTTTAGAGTGAAGTCAGATTCATGGTGCGTAAGAGTTTAATCATGGATTTGTCAAGCCTCAACAAGAGTGCTGTGATGAAATGAAACTCATCAGCAGCATTAAACAGTGAAGGAAATAACCAGTGAGAAAGATAAACAGATAAAAATCTATATCATCCAAAATCATTCACACGACATGCCCTGAAATGCTACTAAGAAAAAGTAATGTGAGAAATAACTAATTTTTGTGTTTTTTTTCACTGTTCACACAGTGCATTAAGTGCATTGCCAGAATCTGATGTGCTGCATCTGAAATGTCACGCTATACCTACGCTAAGTCTGTTAATCTTCTAACAGTTATTCCTAATACATCCTTCACAACCAGCTGCATGATACATTCAGTATTTAACATTTTTT
>JBBIGA010000007.1:11215665-11242030 GCA_037576975.1 Alestes dentex
TGTTAATCTTCTAACAGTTATTCCTAATACATCCTTCACAACCAGCTGCATGATACATTCAGTATTTAACATTTTTTTAAATTGTGTGTGTGTGTGTGTGTGTGTGTGTGTGTATGTATATATATATGATATATATGGTTAATAAAAGCACACAGACATAAACATTAAAAATTAAAACAATAAAATGTGGCTTGTGCAAAAGATATGGTATACTATACATTCAGCAAAACGTGTAATATGACCAGGACTGTTCAAACTGTATACATCTTTTCCCATTGCAGCTGTGGCGACTTGCTTTCTTGAGACTTTCTTTTCTTTTTTGTTTACTGGAATTTTTTTTGCTTCAGTAAACTAGAATCACCGTTCTTGTTCTAGGGAAAAAGAAACAAAACATGCTGGGACATACCGCATCCAAGAGATACTTTACGGGATCAGCCATGGCTGGAAGTGAGAGCACTGGCTCAGTGCCTCGAGGTCAAGGCTCTTCACCAGCTGTCATCTACAAATGTCATTTTCCCCCCTCAGTTTATTGTTGTTCATGGGACAGTTAAAAAGAGGTGTGGCAGTTTAGAGGCTGCAGAGAGAAACTTGCTTGTGCTTAGACTTGGAAAACAGCTTCTGCTTCTACTTGTCTGACAGGTAACGGCTGCAGCGTGCGGCGAACATGAGAGTGGTGTGTGTGAAAAACAGCGGACTGACACCCATGTGGGTAGCACAGGGACGTCACGTGTTTTCTGATCTTTTTACTTGAACGTTTCAAAGCCGAAGAGGAGATATATTGTGATGGCCGTTCCATTCCAGCAACCGTGTGTGGTGCGTGTGTCCATGCGTGTGTATTACTTATGTTATCTCAGTGAAGTCTAACAATCTAGCACTCAAATGGGTGGCCAAACAACGTTTTCAGTGCAACAGTTTCCTTTTATGCAAATTTTTGCTTCGACTGAGCAGAACGGGCTGCTCGCACTCCCAGTGACGACTTTGCTGGGAAAAGACAAAGGCATGGTGTAATAAACCCACTAAACCATGATGCATCACATGATGTCATGATTTTTTCACAGAATGAGAACCAGCCTGGCTTCTTTAACATCAGACACCATTCAGGTGTCTATAGAGAGTGTGGGTGTGTTTGGACTCATGCTTTGGTCACACTGCTGTTTAGAGAAAGCTCTACTGATGCAGAGATGATCAGACCAGTTCTGTGACAGATTTCTGTCAGGCTTTGTTAAAGAGACATTCGTGAAGCACCACTACCTGTAGTTACCACAGCTGTTCAGAAGTGGCCATGAAGAATGATCAATTAGACTGAGTGTATTTCTACTTTCACTTTTGTACCAACTTCTAGTTAAGCAATATAAGACCTACTACCAGTTCTCAGTGACCTGCCATCTCTGTTTTTTTCAGATTTGAGTACACAGGGTATACAGCTAGAATACAGTATCCGGCATAATATTGTATTCATACAAATGTCAGCTGTACTAAATGCGGTCCTGTTGTTTCTTTTATTGTGCTTTTCTTACACTCTCTCTCTCTTGCGCTCTTTGCACTGTGTATTTTGTCTTGTCAGCATTTGTGTTGTCTTGTGGTGTTTCTGTTTTTGCTATTGTGTTGCACCACTATCCTGAGAGAATGTTGTTTCATTTCAATGTGCACTGAGTATATGGCTAAAATGACAATAAACCTACTTGAATAACTTAAGTCTGTATAACTGCAGACAGAAATGATGCACTAATGCTGTATCAGATTAATGGATCTGTTTAACCCATTTCATCCTAATTTTATCACATACTATGAGTTATTTTCTTTTATATAACTTGAATTTGCCCGATCTTTTTGAACACACATGACCCAACACAGACTACATGAAACATTTCCATCTTAATGTCAGTATGCTGACATTTTGTTTACTTTTAATCCATTCAATTGTGTTATTTTATTTCTGATAGAAATGTGTACAACCAATTAACTAATCAATTTATATATTTTACTAACTTTTCCAAAACAGTATATAGTTCGTGTAATGGGACTGTTTGTTAGTTTAATCTATTTACTCACTTGACTAGGAAAAGTTCAGTTTGGAATGGATTAAAGTGGTTGCTGGCGTTTCAAGTGGGTGAAATCTTGGTGAGGAGAAAAGAGATACAGCTCAGTTATTACTAGTTTCAACCTTAAGGGTTGGTTTCCCGGACAGGGATTAAGCCTAGTGCTGTGAACAGAGATTTTCCATTGAAAAGGAAAGGGTAGTCCAAGACTAGGCTAAATCCCTGTCTGGGAAACCGACCCTAAGTGTCTCACTAACCTCAGGATTAATTATTGTCTAAATGCTGGACACTACTGAACACATTTAGGACTATACTGGTTGGCTGTGGTGTACAAAAGACAAAATTATTGAATCCCACGATTAGCTGATTGGGGTGTGTTAGATTGAGGCTAAAGGTGAACTGACTGTGGTTCTCCAGGAGCAGGGCGGGGCCCGGTGGTTCCATGGGATTCGCTGAGAGTGCTGACAGCACTATACAGGCTTGCTAAACTGCTGGGAGGATCCAGTCATGCTGGAGAGTATCAAGTAGGCTTAAATAAGAAATATTCACACAAAGACCCTCTGTGTTACTATGAATTTTGTGTAGCTGTTGAACGGCGATATAAAGTTTTGTTAACACCACAAATCTTTAGATTTGCTGATCTGAAGAATGACTGATTAGGTTGTGCTTCAAATCTGTCAACATGATGGAACTTTTTTAAATTCACTTTAGTTATAATAGGTCTATGGGCTATACAAAACATGTTCATTAAGTTCTTTGCACAAAATCACTCTCACATAAAGAGATCTCACCAGCTCTATTCTTCACAGTTTCAGGCCCTTTCAAAACGAGCCGTTTGGACGGAGGGCCCCCATGTGATGTCAGGTGGGGGCCAATTTGCATAGAACCGCCCCTCATCTGTCGAGACCCCACCCACTAGCCTGTTGCTTGTCACGCCTTTCAGCGGCCATCTTGGGTTTTTGCAGCTTTATGTGTGCTGAATTCAGCCGTGCCTACGGTGACTAGACGCCCTCTTTTTGAGTCCTGGAGAGCTCTAAAACCCGGGTGGGGTTTTAGAATGGTCCGGGATTTTGAGCTGCCTAAACATTCGTGACGTCATGGGTAAAATCCCGGACAATTCTAAAACACTGGCCGGGTTTTAGAGGTCTCCATAAAAAAGTGGACATGTCCGGGGAAAAGAGGACGTGCTCAGCCAAAAATCTGGTCACCCTAGCCGTGCCTGACCACCGCAGTGGCAAAAACTCGCACAAAGCACAATAAAACAACCTCCGCTATTGGTTAAGGCAAAGAAATTGGCGTGAAAATACACAAATCACGGCGTAAAATGCGTGTTTTGTTCCCGTATACGTATACGGTAAGGCGCTCCACTGCGCCCCAACACCAGACCCGCCATTACGTCTGCTAGTTTTACGAGCACGGATAAGCCGAGCGCAGTGTCTACCGGCACACATGAAGTGTTGTGTTCGTCTTGCTCTGGGTCCGACTCGGGGTCGAACATGTAGGGCTGGATACCGTCTATTTTCCACGTGTGTTAAGTGTCCCAATACTTTTGTCCACCTAGTGTATCTCTCACGCTTTCTCCCTTCCTTCCTTCAGCCTGGTCACCATACGGGCTAGGACCACTGTCACAGATTGAAGGGATGGAAAGAAACACTTTAACCGGTGTTAAGGACATGGATTCTAATGTAAATCCAGAAGTTAAACACGCAGTTTAGGCATGGGATGAGTGGGGCGTGGCCAGCAACATCTTATTTGCATAAAAGGGACAGAGCCTGAAACGACTCGTTTTGAAAAGGACCGAAACTGTGACGAATCAAGTTGGTGGTATCTCTTTATGCAAGAGTGATTTTGTGCAGAGAACTTCACGAACATGTTTTGTAAAGCCCATAGACCTATTATAACTTGTGCGTTTTGCATAATAGGTCCCCTTTAAAGTACATATGAGCGCGCACAACATTTCCAAAGTAAAATTCTGATTCTGATTTGGATTATGACTTTGGAGAATCATCTGTGGATTAAAAACTAGATGTACCACATTCTGGTGCGTAATATGAAAGTTGCAGATGTTGAGAAAATAAGCAGTGATCAGGAGGGCCCAAGCAGAATGAGTACAGAGGTACTTTAACAATTTCAACTTCTGAATGTTGGGTAAAAAGCTCATTATAAATGAGCCTAGACATTTGGAGTGCGTTCAAACCACGTGAGAGTGATCCAGGGTGTGAAATTTCATGCAACTTAACCCTTTACATCATAAAATATTAGCAAAGGAATGTATTGGCTATGAAATTTCATGCAACTTAACCCTTTACATCATAAAATATTAGCAAAGGAATGTATTGGCTATGGAATTTTGATTGGCTGTTGGCAGCTCTTTTGTTGAACAGGACAAATAGAACTCAGAGATGTGAACAAATGTAGCCAACTTTAAACTTGTAATGTATGCAGTTTCTGAGATATTCAAATGTGTCAGCTGAAGCTGCCCCCTGCAACTGACATCTCACTCCTGTCCGTGCACAATGTACTTTCAAAAAGATTAAGGTCTTAATGTGAAACCTGGCCAAACTTATGATATTCTAATGTTCTGACATCTTGTGGTCTTCACTGGTATTACTGGTATTTAAAAAAACTACTTAAGTCTCAGAAAACCTCAGTCACTCTTTTTTGGAAATATGGGACACAGAAACGCACTACACAAATACATGCGACATGGGAAAACATCCTTTTCCAGATTTAATTTTAGCTTTATAGAATAACCAAACCAGATTTCTATACCTCAAGTCGACATAGTCACAAAATACAGGTTACCATACAAAATCTACAAAAATGCAACAATTACAAACTTCTTGTTCGACAAATAACAATTGTACAGTATAAATTTATACAATACTGCTTCTGTATATTTGGCACCTGACCACATGATATAATTATGTGATACAGAAATGTGTCCAATGTTTGAAAAAGAAGGAAAAAATATATGCGTAAAACACAGAATAATCATTGCAGTAGTTGTGATCTTATTTAAACATGTCTTTTTTTTCAACTATACAAACAGCAGTTTATCAGAAAGAAAAAGAGAAACATTCAGATTCGTCCAATTGACCGCATCGCAGTACTGAATTCACTGCACTGAGGCATTCAGCAAAATGCAGTGGCATTCAAAACTTACAATAAACAACAGCAGCAACAGAAGGATTCTGGAGCTCCAGGTGCTTAACATGCTCACTGAAAGCAGAACAGGAGGTGATGGAGGACGGAGCAAACTTGTAGATAAATGAGCATTACTATCGGCAAGTTTGATTTTTTTGCACCTGAGTACAGCAAGTGGACTTGTCCAGCTGGTGGTCATTAGAATCAAGTGCACTTGGAGTATTTCAGAGATCGGAAACAAATGTCTTGAATAGGCAACCTAGGCCCCATCTAAGCTCAAATGTAAAACTGCTTTTGATATTCCATATTTAAAATTTGGATTTTTCTGTGTAGATAACGTCTATAACCTTGTGCTCATTTGCTTAATGTTGAACTAACATGGTCAACGATAAGATCAGATCCCACATGCCTAGACAGAGGAAAACATTAGATACATGTTGAATCTGTGAGTAACATTCCTGACATGTTTTACATCGGTGGAAATATTCCTTCTATTCTATCCTATTTAGCAAAAATATAATACAAGATCAGTGTCAAGAGTGAGTATCACTCTTGCAGGACCTTCTCTCCAAATGAAAACACAACACTGTCATGCTTCAGGAAACTGAACTTTGATGAGTTGTTCTAGATGCTCGTCCAAGATCAACAGGCTACAGGATTAATTCTAGGTCACATTTTAGCATTACAGTTAGCTGTACTGCAAATATAGCACTATTAAAAAAGCAAGAAAGAAAAATAAGACGTCAATTTAAAAAACGGTCATTTACAGAAACACTTTACTCTGTATGTGTATGTTTGTGTGTGGCAGATCAGTAACTTAAAAAAAAAAAAAAAAAAATCACCTTTTCTATCAAATATTACAGTTTTGGTGTTCACATGCCTTCTGTGACAACTAAACAGAGCATTGAGAGCAGTGTGAGCGAACAGTACCAGAGCACTACAGCCACACACATTCATACACAAACTTGCATGCATACAAATAACACAAATAGTTTCTCTTTCATACACAGTTAAAAAATTTTTTACATGCTCCACTAAAACCACCAAAAAATGAGCAGATGCTGTATCTTTAAAGAGCAATTTGATAAGTTGTGCATGCATATCTGGTGTTTCATGGGTTGGGAAAAAAACAACAGCAAAGAAAAGAACTATACAGGCCAATGCAAACTACAGAAAAATCCTACAATTCTTCATTTAATTGCCTTCTGGCAGAACAACATCTGGGAGCAAATGTTGTGTTTCCAAAGCTGGCTTTAGGGATCAGTCTAAAATGTGTAGTGTCGTACATACCGTACGATTAATGTGTTGATTAACAGGTTGTCAGGATTAGTAACACTGATACACTAATGGTAAAAAGGGAAGAACAGCCTTTAACAGCCATCAGTGGGAGTTTAAAAAACAATTAACTAAATTAAAATAACTAAAGGTTTACCACGAATCCATAAGGACCCAGAGCCATGGTCCATTTCTCCTGAGTCCATCATCTCAAGCTGATCAATATTAATTTAACAAGTCAGGCATCTCCCCCTCTCCCCAACATCAAAACAAAAAAACACTAAAAGCTACATCTATTATACCGTATCATGTTAGTCTTGATAGCATCCCCATTCTTGAGGGGTAGTCAGATATGTTAACTGGCTTTATAATCTTATAATTTTACAAGTATAGTTTGACCTTTAAAAACCACACAAGCTATGTCTCTCACTATTTGTGTGGCACTAGTAAAATTGTTTGAAATATTAGAATCATATTAGAATCGACATCTGGTAAATCGAGTACAGCTGTGTTTTTAATCCTAGCATGAAGGGTGATCATTTATGGCTGTACAAATATCTAGTTGCTATAATTATCTATAATGATCAGCAACACATTTCCAAAATGAAGCCAAACAGACGGCCTCTTAAAGTAGACCTCACAAGCTTTTACGCCACAATGCCTCGCTTCCCTCGCAAAACACGATGACACTCATCAATGATCTGTTTTCCCCTTCAGATATTACTTGACCAAACTATCTACAACCCTCAAGAAAAAAGCAAGACCAAACCTGCATGAACAAAACATAAAAAGCATATTATATGCAAACAGGCGGTTTCGGCTGCAGTTCACAGCACTGATACGTGCTCTCATTACCATCACTCTGCCTCTCACTGGACCTCAATCCAGATCAGAGGGAAATCCCCATAGAGACCCACATATAGTGTATGTGTGTGAGGGAGGAAAGGGAGAGAGAGGGAGGGAGGGAGAGT
Source organism: Alestes dentex (assembly GCA_037576975.1). NCBI lineage: Eukaryota > Metazoa > Chordata > Actinopteri > Characiformes > Alestidae > Alestes > Alestes dentex. The sequence continues at coordinate 11,223,098 of JBBIGA010000007.1, forward strand.
GAGTTTCGTGTGTGTGTGTGCGTGTGTGAGTGAGAAAGCGGATTGGGGGGTGGGGTCCTATATCTGCTATATCTGGTCAAGCTCAGTCTGATGTGATGCAGACCCTTATGAATTGACCCTCCATCATGTCCCTGTGTCAGAGCAGAGGGAGTTACTGTGCATCAAAAACAGAAATAAAAACCCACAAATAAATAAAATGGAGGAGGAGAAAGAGGCGGAGACTGGTCTCAGAACTGTCCTGCGCTGCTGGGGTCACACTGCAGCAGACGTACAATGGACGGGTCACTCTTCGCCCCCTTAATGAACTCCTCTAGGGACAATTTACCTAAACAACAACAGCAAAAATGGTCAACAATGCATCATCTTGGGAAAGTAGGAAGGTAAAAAAACTGTTGTATGCTGTAATGGCCAGCAGATGTCAGTAAGTGACAGTTTTTGCCTCCTACAGGTCAAACGAAAATGTAAGTTCTATATTCTGGTAAACGTGAATACTGCACATACATGAGAAAGCAGATCAGTCACATAAACAGTTTACATTCACTCACACTGTCTCACACAGAGAGACAGAAGTGCACTGATACATCACCCTCTCTGTCTCTCGTGACTCTGATCATGAGTGCTGAAAAGCCAGCACAGTTCACTGACCAGAGAATCACTCCACTCTCCTGTTTTTCCACCGCTACATCTCTTTTCTCCCTTCCCGAAGTGCATAACCTAATATTAAGTGGGTCGGCTAATGCAGTCCTCAGCCCACTCATTTCAAGGCTTTTTGTTTTATACTGCATTTATGCCCATTAATCATTAAAGTCAGCACATACAAGGACATACAATGATAAACAGCTACTGCCGTGAAAAAAGGAAAGTGTTCAGAATAATGTGTTGAAAAATTATTCGGTTGAAACACTCAAACAGAACTGCCTAATGTGTAGCTCTTACCATCTCGGTTGGTGTCCATCTGTCTAAAGATCTTCTCTGTTCTTTTCTCTGGTGTGGACTCATCCTCTGGCATCTTCATTACTGAAGACACCATTTTATAAATAGCCTGTAATGGATTGAAGAAACATCAGGATTATCCATTTGTCAGGCGATCATGCAACCAAAAAATAAATAAGTTGACACACTGGCATCTATAAAGCTTCATCCTGGTCAGGCATCGTTTTAATCATGTCATGATTCAGCACAAAACTGGAAAGACATGAAGCGCAACAGGCTTAAAGTTTAATAACTGTTAAGCATACCTAGAATTATTAAACAGTACTTTTGATTGTAGTTTTGCAATTCACTCATTTAAGCGTAGCTTAAATAAACTCAGCAGTTTTCCATTAAACCTGTTTGCTTAGGATGTCATGATATCAGACAGAATTTTATTGTTCAACCAAGGGAAGTCCGAATGTTTGAGGGCATGCAAAGACACACATCCTCCCCATTCTCAAACGTGGCTTCACTGTCCACCAGGGTGAAACATTCCAAGGAAACTGTAGCTAACACCCTTGTAATCGTCTGTATATTGCTAAATTAAGCAAGAAATCATTTCCTTCAATGCATGAAAACATGCCTCTTGGAAGACTTCAAAGAGCTAAAATAGTGAAGGTGTGAATAAGACTCTTGGCAGTAGGCATATGTGAGGAGCTTGGCTGTCGGGCAGCAGAAGAGTGCAAACACAGCCAGCGTCACGGTGCAGCGACACGGCCAGGCAAAGAACAGACAGATGAGCTGCAAAGAACACTAATATAGGAGGACAGGAAGGAATGCTAACACTCTCACACCTTCATATGAACGAACACACACACACACACACACACACACACACACACACACACACACACACACAAGCAGTGAGAGATGTGATGGTGCTGGGTGAGGTGTACAGAAATGGACTAGTGACTGGAGCCCCAATTACTCACTATAGCACACATTACCACACAAGAGGGGAACCCATATAAAAAGGCCCCAACAGCTATGCAGTGATGGGGAGAAGAGTAGAACAGAAGTGGAAGCAGCAGAGAAAAGCCCCTCACCTAGATATTTTATGGTTATTTTCAATAAATACCATTTTAAATGGATGTTTTAAATAATGTTTATTCAAAAGTTTTTTCATTGCTTAAAAACAACTTTCTCAGTGAAGGCAAGGCATGGCTGATAGCTCACACTTAGTTTACAACCTGCATGATGATGCATATTTTTCTGACTGGCCTCTCTTAGAGGAACATTTCTATGCCTTTTTTCCTCCCATACGGTGTTTGTAATTTCTTCTTTCCTGTATCCTTTTCCTGTAAAATATTTTAAATGACGCCTTATAGTGTGGTTCAGTTAAATCTAATTATTAATACCTTACTTGATTAATCAGCAAAATAATCACTAGATTACTTTCACTAAACTACATAACTTCACTATAATATAATACTTATATCCCTGCACTCATCACATGATTTAAGCTTCTCCACTGGTGGTTGGAAAGGCCCAAGAGGAAACAATCATTAGATGTTGTAATGATGCACTGCAGATAATGAGTTGAGCGCAGTGCTTCTGAGTCAAATAAGGTAAATTGCACAATCACCTATCCATCAATGGCTGTGAGAAAAAAATGACAATTATCGCCACCTTTAAAAAAAAAAAAAAAGATCGAATAGTCACCAGCAAATATCAAGTAGTATTTTTGCTCAAAAGCCCACCCAATTATTGTGAATTTCCCTTGGTGGTAATATTACAGATGTTATAATGACCTCTTTCCTGCATGCCCATCCAAATTTAAACCAATTTAAACAGTGCAATCACTAATTTTAAATCTGAAAGCTGCCCCATGAAGATGACAACCTAAGCTATAGTTTAATTTAATTGGTTATAATGAGAAATAATTAAAAATTTTAACTGAATATTGCAAGGAAAATAAGTTTTATTTAATGCACTGTGCTCTGTGCAACAGCTGGGAAGAAATGATTGTTTTTTCACTAAAACTTCATAAAAGGGCAGATCTGGTCAATAAACTGAGATTACACAGCTTTAAAACTTTATATTAATGTCTCTGATTCATACTAGAATTATCTGTTATTTTCAGCACTGCTTGCTTTGATTAGGCCGACCCAGTTCCCAGTTTCATTTGAACCTGTTACCAAGTAACTTTGTCAGTCTAAATGAGAAAAAAATATGCAACTAGATTTTATCAGATATTTGTCAGCCCTGTTCAAACTTCATAGTTAAGTATGTTTTACATGAAAATTACTTATTAGCTTTACAGTGAAGTTAACACACGTTAGCAAGCACATAAAATGATCAAACTTATATAGCCTTTTATATTTTCTTTTAATTTTGGTATCTTCAGTCTGTGTTGATTTTTGCATTTTGTTGTAGAGTTTGTCAGATCTTTCTGTCAGATTTGCACTAATTATATCTCTGTCAGATTTGCACTAATACCTTGGCCACGGTGACCGATTTCTCATTTTCTCTGCTACAATTAAAAATAGGACTTCTGTAGCATAGAATGTATTTCTGTGACTGTATTTACAGTAAAATAGGATGATCTACAGTAAAACAGGTCATCTACATGATGGCGTTCTACTTGTGTCCATTACAGAAACACACTACATAGTACATTTATTGTTTTTTTGAATACCATCATCATCCTCTATTATATATTTATTATTATGGTGAGAGAAGAGCCAGAATATAGTCTTCTGATGAAGAGGAGGGTGTGCTATATTGAAGAAATCAGCAAGCTTACTTTATGACAAACACTTCCTACCATGGACATATATAACACTGAACAATGATTGATGGTTGGGCCAAAATAATGATAGTTGTAATTCAATATAATAATAATTAAAACAATTTGAGCATTAGCCTTTCAATTTAGTTTTAACATAGTTTAATATTGACTGATGTGAAATTTATCATCAGAGTGACATGTATGGCCATTTGGCCCAGCACTGATGTCTATCAACCAAATCTGTTCTCAGCTATTAGCTCTGGATTATCATTCACAATTATAGCATTCCATTTATTAATATGCCATCTGCATAACAATTAATTACATAGTTACCAACAGCATTAGTCATTAAAATGTGCTTACAAATTAGAGGATTTTCCACAGTGTGTGCTGTTAGTGCTCTCAGAAATTCAGGCTCAGAATAATTTAATGAGATGTACTGATCACCCTGAAACAATAAATACACAATAAAACTAAATCACTCTAATTATGTAATTATTTGAGTTAAAAATATTCAGCCCTATCCTCCTCCTTTATGCAATGATTTAACAAATTTCTAGTGCTGCATTACACTGAACAGACACAGGTAATGAAAAAGAAAAACCTGAATAAATGAGGGGAGAAGCACAATAAGTGTGGATGCCTCCAAACAGGAGTACTACATGATACAATTAAGCATTTAGCAGCCTACCATGATCTGTGGCATGTATAAAAATGCTGAATTGAGCTTGGATGAAGGTTCATTTTGGCACGGATGGCAAGAGTTTCAGTGACAAAGACTGCTGAACTGACTAATGTTTCAATAGGAATAGTCACTAAAGTGATATCTGCATTTCAATCTGCAGGAAAGACATCAGTAAACAGGGTGGAAAGTGCACATTCAGTGAACATGATGCAACCATTAGTTTGATATGTGAAGAAAAACAGAAGAGCAGCTGTTCCTCAGTCGAATGAGAATGTCAGGGCAAGAATGTCAATGTGGGGGAAAAGTGATAATGCTCAGTTGAGTCATCTTCACTGTATAATAGATAAATGCATGTGTGACTTTCTCAAAGAGGAACTATGTGCCTATCCATGGGGCACAAGGGGTCATTAAATGGTTTTGATTAGTATGAAAATGATGTAAATCATATGCCACGGTCTGTTCTGTTACCAAATCATAACTCATCTTAAGACCTATGGAAGATTTTGGACAGGTGTGAGAAAATACATTTAATATCCAGCAAAGATCCACATACTTGCTGAGTCAAAAGGCCAAAACCATACTGCAATGTCACAGAACTTTTATTTTCCATTGTATTCCAGCCCGGTAACAGTGTTTCGGATGCGTCAGTAGAGGAAATCTCTCCTCACAGTTTATGGCCGGTTGTTGTCCCAAAGGACAAACCAGTGGAAAGTTTTTTCTGTCAGAGCTGCTTTTGATATTGTGGTCTTTTATTATTTATAGGCTTGTCTGAGTTTTTTCTCAGCATTCTTTAGCCATGCAACCAATACCTAACCCAGCTAATTGTTAGTGATGGCCCGGCACACCTTTGCGCTTCTCACAGTGTTAAAGGGGACATATTATGGGGTGTTTGTATTCCAAGGTTGTTGTTTTTGGGCAGACAGTAAAAACACAGCATCCTCTTTCTATGTTGCCACATTTCAAACAATCTCAAAGTAGTGATGCAGTTTGCTCAGCTGCAGCCTGCTTTCAGCCCTGCCGTCGAGCAAGGCCGTGACAGCGTGGGTACGGCTGGGTCGCTCCATTTGTAATGGAAAAACGTTTGTTCATGGAATGGCACAGTACCTTGTGCCAGTGGAAGCCTTTCCCCATCCACTTAGACAATTTATGTTTTTTTTTCTTCTTCAATTTATGTAACTCATTTTTTATCCTATTCTTTTGAGAAAATTCTTTTCACACTACTATCATGTAACCAGAGTCACATGAAGGCACTGAGTCTAAAGATCTGAGTACACACTGCTAAAATGACCTCCCACACTTAGCGAGGAACCAAGAGAAGCACAACCAGGCCAAACTCCTCTAGCAGACAAAAATAGACTTGACAGAGACTGAAAAGCCTTTTTGTTTGAGAGGGACATTAAACTGATCTCTTCAGCTGTGGAATGTCTCCACAGTTTAACACCTAAGCTATTGCTAGTGCATGTTTTAAATTACACATTTGCAAGAATTTCTCTGGCTCCAAATAAACCTCAGGAAATGTTTCCTTAATTGTACGTCTGTTTAGACTTCGTTTCATAGCTAGCAATGGCCTTTTTAGGGTACAAGTCGCAATTCAATTTTTTTACTTTCAATTCAAATTTCTGAATGTGATGGACTATTTTGTTATGCAGGAATTTACAGCTTATTAATAGTTCACTTATTTGTAAAATGATGCATTCTTGGCTTTCTTACCTGTACAATTTCCAGCATCTCTGATTTGCTGATGTATCCATTGCCATCCAAGTCATACATGCTAAAAGCCCATTTCAGTTTCTGCTCCAGCTTCCCTCGTGATGTGACGCTGAGTGCGATTATAAACTCCCGAAAGTCTATTGTGCCATCACCGTTAGCGTCAAAGGTGCGGAATACATGCTCAGCAAACTTGGAGGCGTCTCCATATGGGAAGAAGTTTCCATAAATCTTCTTGAACTCCTCCATGGAGAGGTGGCCGCTAGGGCAGTCCCGCAGAAAGCCCTTGTACCACTCCTGGATCTCGTGTTCAGTGAAGTCTGTGCTCTCCAGCAGGTCCTGCATCACCTCTGGCCGCAGCTTGCTGTTCTGCTTCCCCATGCTTGAGTTTCACGTTACAGCTTTGAGACCAGAAAAAAGAAATACCAGAAAAGAGAGGGGGGGAGAGGGAGAGAGAGCGAGAGGGTGGGGAGAGACAGAGACAGAGAGACAGAGACAGACAGACAGAGAGAGAGACAGAAAGAGACAGAGAGAGGGAGAGAGAGCAAGAGAGAGAGCGAGAGAGCAAGAGAGAGAGCGAGAGAGCAAGAGAGAGAGCGAGAGAGCAAGAGAGAGAGCGAGAGCGCAAGAGAGAGAGCGAGAGCAAGAGAGAGAGCGAGAGAGAGAGAGAGAGAAAGAGAGAGAGAAAGAGAGAGAGAGAAAGAGAGAGAGAGAGAGGGGGAGAGAGGTCAGGTCAGTACTGTGTCTACATGAATTTTTCCAGAAAATCTTCAGAACAATGACAATTCCCATGAACATGGCTAAAACATGCAATCACACATGTCCTGAAATGGAAGTTGTTTGTCAATGGCAAGCTTACTTTTACTTCTGCTTTGTTACTTTGTTTTGCATTTCCTTATAATAATAAAAAAAATAATATATATAAACAGACACCTATACACACACACACACACACACACACATATATATACACTGCAGCAAAAACACCTACAAAACATCAGAAACATTATTTGCCTATTTACATGGAATTTGTGGGGTTCTCTTCAACAGTCAGAGCAGACTTTGTCTTGTAGTGGATGGTAGCGAATCAGTTGTTTCGTGACTGCTGATACATCTACAGTCAGGAAATGACTTTCTCTTTTGCGTTGGCTCATGACTTGATAAGATATTTATTTAACCGTAAAACGTGTGTGTGTGTGTGTGTGTGTATGTGTGTGCGCGCGCGCGCGTGCATACACACACACAGTGGCCGTTACTGTGAAACTGAAAAAATGCTTTTTTTTCCCTTAATGCCATCACATCACTAATCTCATATATGCTGCATTAAATTCCTCCACAAAACAGTCCAAGCTCTAAATCATGAACAGAAACAAAGCCATCTGAAAACAAGAAGCAAGGTTAAATGGAACTAGTTAAACGAAAAGTTGATAAATAAACACATTTGCAATTTTAGCACAAACATGAATATGAAGTTATTTTCTTCTAATAAACTATTTTTTGGAAGCTGCTCACTCACAAAGCACTTGTATTTGTACCATAGTGATGCTAATGTTGGGCAAATACATTATTCAGATGGGGCACGCAACAGAAATATGAATGAGAACAGTGGCCTTCTGTCTCTGGGAAGCTTCAGCAGTATGAATAGGCTCTGCTCTGCACTCCTCCCCCCAACACTACGAGTCTCTTCATAAGGAAAGGTAACCACATCACCAGCTAGAACCATCAAGCAGTTGCCATGGAAATCTATTCTGAAGATTTCATGGTTCTTCCGAAGTCTTTTCGAACGAGACGACCAAGGGAGAGAGCACCTCAGAGTGTGACTCAGACAGGAAAAGGAGAGCAAGAGAGTGTAAAGGGGGAGTCACACATCAAGGGTCAGTCTTATGCAAGCTGTTACCACATTCAAAAACTGGCTGCACATTTAGTTTCAGTATAACAGAGGCAAAATCCTCAACCAATCACTGGCTCTCTTACTCTTTTGTCTTACCAAAATGTCTTAGTACAAGTAGCTTCAGTTTCCTAAAGGCATCAAGGGTTAAAATCAACTAAACTGTGTTTAAAGGATAATTGATCACAGCATTTTACATTGGTGATACAATTGGGGAAACTTGTCCTTGTTTGACAAAAGTATTATTGAGAGAAGCCTGGTGATCCAATTGGGTCTCCTTACCATACATAATAAATATATTGAAAAAAACAAACAATGAATGTAAATACAGGACAAAAACACTTCATTTCACATTGCATAGACTTTCTTTTGAATTTCTCTCAGTGCTATGGTAAATGTGGTGGAAAAACTGTACGAGATGAAGGAATCAGTTTTTGCTGAATCCATACAGCTTAAGTCTAATCATTGTAATGTACAAAATGTACCAGACAAATACTGAGGTTCATTACAAGGAATAATAATAATAATAATAATAATAATAATAATAATAATAATAATAATAATAATAATACTACAACTACACCAGCCTGAAGTTAAGGTGGATGTATGTTCAGGTCGATATATGGATGTTAAATATAAGACATTAATCCTACCCTGACAATCTAGTCTTAGTAAAACCTGAGAGAGACTGGTGTTTAATTAGCTCAAAGTCTGAAACGCTGTCTTTGTCTACAATAATGAATCTCTGACCTTTTGCCTTGTTGCTATGGAAACAGACACTCTGCACCACATTCGTTAGCACCAAGAAAACAATAAATCAATGAGAGATTACAGGCATGCATGTCGGCAGGTTGAATACTGCAATACTGAATACCGGGTCTGTGCCGCAAGAAAAAATGTGGATGATACAGAGCAACGCTGTACCAAAGGGCAGTGATCAGAACCATTACAGGACATTTTCTGCTTGCAAGTGATCAAATGATCAACAAAACATATTTTTCAGTTGCACTACTAGCAGGACTAGTTTTAGTGCCACACAAACAGCAGAGCAAAACTGTATTCATTCACAAATTAATGCAATTATGCTTTCCTGCTTCAGTCAAACAATAAAACTCAACCGCAGCAAACTCCCTTCTCTAGAAGAGCCAGTAAGACATCCTGCTTCTTATTTTCCATGCCGAAGGCAAACTATCATTCTGTTGACTGTGCATGTGGATCAGAAGATGGGTGGGGTTTTTTTTCCTTTAGTTGGAACATCTCCTGAAGACAGCAGTTGCTCAGCAGAGTATCAACATATTTCCAGCCGGTCAGGAAGGATGCTTCAAGTTTATATAAATTAAGAAATGTCAGAAGGTATGAGGACATGTATTAGGAATTTGTTGTTATATTCAAGCTATATTCGTCAACACCTTCAATAAACCTCTTCTTGCACCTTACAAATTACAACACACACCACTTAGTCTTATGCGTGCAACTACAAGAGTAAGGATAAAGGTAAGACCGTACAGCCTGTGCCACACCTGCATTTGATGAGAGAATCTAGAATGAATTTCTCCCCTTTAATATTCAAGATATTAAAGAGCCCATTTCATCATTTTCTGGAGTTAAAAAAGGGCTTGTTTCAAATGCTTACTCCCTCATACATACAGTCCATATTTGGAAAATAAGCTACAACAGCAGCTTTCCAATCACAGCTTTTGTGATGTCACAAAACAGACAAAACATTTAAATATATCTCCTTATTCTGGCTTCAGCACTTTAGCCCCACCCATTCATATAACAGTTCATCAACACCTAAAACGGTTAAAGATTAAAATAATTCGATTTTTCTTGGTTTAAATAAAGACCTCAGTTTATCATCAGAACAGTGGAGCAGTGATTGGCCACCCTGTCAGAAACGGTTAGAGGCTCATTTGCTTATTGTAGCCTTCTTGCTGAGACCAATACTGAGATTATGATTAACAGATGATATATCGTGCATCCCTAGGTGTATAACTGAAGGTGTATAACTGAAGCTGCAAGACTAAAACTGAAACTAACCCTAGAAGTAACTATTCACCCAGATTTTTTTAGTCTAATCAGATCAGATCACATCAACTTGCAAACTTCTTGTTGTGGTTTAGGATGAAAAGATTTGGAAGAGTATTAACTCCTAGTATTTGTTAGGAATGTTAACCCTGTATCTTCAATTTTAGAGTAAAGAAGCAAAATGTAGACTGACATGTATTGATCAATCGTACCTATGGTAAGTCGAAAATTATGCAAGTTCAATTTTTTTTGGTGCACTATTCCTTTAAGTAAGCATGAAAAATGTTTAAGCTGTTACTATGTTCCCAAACTTGATCATTCATGATTCACAGCAAGCATACACTTGGCCACATAATAAAGTAAGACATTTACATGGCTCATTCCCAAAACAAAGTCATTATGCCTTGGCCACACTGTAATTGTGCATGTAAATGTGGTCACTGACCGGGAAGGACAGGCTCTAAGGCAGCTCCCTTCATCTGCTCTGCTCTACCAGCATCTACTTAAGTCCTTACAGAGCTGTGGGGAATTGGAGATTATTAACTAACTTGTTTTCTCCAAAACACTTCCGGCTCTGGCTGTGGCATCATCTGGCTCATTAGTCAAATTACAGACTAAGAGATTTGTTTTATCCATGGCAAGCCTTTATGAACCAGCAGTTATAAATCCCAGCATGCTCTGGGGCAGAGGGGAAGATTTCTTGGTAACTCTATGGGCTTCGTGAGTCATTTGAAACTGTGGTGCAAGGCAGGAAGTTCACAACGGGCAAAAGCCAGTTAATTAACCAAGATAAACATTTGTGAAGCAGTCAGACTTCTTAGGGAAAAACAAACAGCACCTGATGTGACTATTTAAATGACCTGATACATGCTATGTGGCTATAGTGTGCTGGCAGGCAAACTTTAAGTAACCTAGCACTAAATAATTCCTCAAGATCAGTGAAATCTGCTATCAGAGATGCAAACAACAGATTTGGGGGCTGACAGCCTAGAATGACACACACAGGAGAACAGTTTTGTAGCCTGTCAGCTTTATTTCTGAGAATCATTAACTAGGGCTGCACAATATAATCGTTATCGAGTGTTTTGATGAATGGAGATATTCATGTAATGCAACAAAAGTCAAATTAATCACTTTGATTTTCATTTATTTACCATAGGAAACATACTGATTCACTAAGATGTTTTTAAAGGGCCCATATTCTAAATTTCCCTCTACTTAATGTTCCCATGACTTTTTCTTACCTTACCGTTTACCAACCTCTATTTATCCTTAAGAATTAAACAGGCTGTTTTTGTTACTGTGTCTTTAAAACTGATATTTGCATAATATTTTTTGACTGGTAGTCCTGTATAGCTCATTCAACAAGCAGAACAGGGTTGAAACGCTCCTCATAACTTCAGCATGAATGCTGCAGGCTGAATAAGGAGATATACGTAAATTTGCTGGTGTTGTGACATCACAAAAATGACTGATTGAAAACAGGCTGTTTTTACAGTTTAGTATCCATATGGATAGGGGAATGAACATGCATTTTGAAACTTAACAACATTTCCTGAAAAAGTGATAATTCATGTCCTTTAATATATTAAAAGGCTCTACAAACCCTATATATAGCAATATAATTGCAAAAGTAATATTTCACCTGGATCACACAGCCCTAGTATAAACATTGTTTCAGGAGACAACTGGAGCTGAAATGCTGGTTGAAATTAGCATGCTAATTTTATTAAGTGGATCCTTAATAAGCAGCATTACAGCATGCATTAATGTTGGGTGGGCTAATGTGCACATGTGTGAAGTCTGTGAGAGCAAGACAATACACCCTGGAATTCTAAGAACTCAGCTGAAACACATTTTGTTATGGACAAGACTCCTCACACATTCCAAAACCACTTAAGCTGAGGGCCAGAACGGTTCAGTGATAAACTGTGAGGTTTATAAATCTGGCTAAGCTGCACAAGTGGAAGCTGTGATATATGTCTTTATTTATATGTACCACAGTTCAGAATAATAATAACACTGAAACTCATAAAACCATACTCCAATTTAAATTAACCGTGGGCTTTGAAACAAACATGATAAGACCGATAATAAACCATGCAGTGAGGCATGTTGTGCTGAAAGAGGATCCTGGAGGAAAGTCTTGGTCATTTCTCTCCCTCATTTACTGTGGCAATTCATGACAGTGGCATGACAACAGTGCTTCAAAAACAGGCCCTTGACCTGAGTGGTAATTCGTTAATGCTGAAAAGATTAAAGAGATTAAGCCTTTAGCGAACCGATTCTAACAGAGGCATAAAGCTGATGACACTCAACAGCTTCTCTCTTCCCACAGAAAAATGTGTCATGCTATTCACTAGACCTCCAACACCGTTGGGCAGAGGGCATGCAAATTAATGCAAGTCAGCTCAAAACATGAGGAGCGTGTGAGTAACTACAAATCACAGCCCGTTTTCTACTTAACATTAATGATTTCAGTGAAGGATCCGCTTTGTGTGCTCACTCTCAAATGGCTAAATATACATGCAACATCTAAACTGAACATAACCTAAACCCATGGCACTAAAAGAATGTCAGAAGAGGTATGAAACATCAGTCTACACATCTGTTATCCAATTCTCTTTTATGGACTACATAAAACACATTAACCAACAGTTGGCAGGATCCACTTATGCGCATTTGTGTCTTTTGCACTAAGCACATCCAATAAATAAATACCAACTAAAAATCGCTGAGAATAGAAATCGAAGAAAACAAAACACTTTTCTTCTAGTCATTCTGACTAGTTCCAGCACTCTCCATCACACTAAAACACTTACATCACACCTCAAGAGTTAGTCTGTATTTCCTACATTCCAGTTAATATCTGTTGAAGGGATGACATGACCCAGGAGAACAGTGACGTCCCATCATGATGGGAACCTCGCCGCCCTAGACACAATGAAGAAGCCTGTTAAACTGTTCAGACATTTATTTGATTTTTACTCCTCATGCCACATCACTGGCACTGAAGTCTCAAGAAAAGAGAAAGCTCTACTGTTGCTCTAATGGCATAACCAAAGCCCTGTTTGATGCCTATTGATGTTCCATTAAAAGTGCTTTTGGTCATAGAGGAGAGCATTCATTTCATTCAGCTTTGCTTTAAAAGAGAAAAACAAGATAGCAATGCTAACACTGTATTTTGTCAGAAAAAGCTTGCTAACACTACTGAATGGTTGTCTGAAATAAAGCAATGTTTTCTGCTGTAACTATTGACAGAGCATCATTCAGTCTCAGCTAGGGCTGGCTCAAAAAGCATTTTACAGGCTTCAAACACTCAGATTTACAGCCGTTCAGATCTGACAGGTACCAGCTAAACAGATTATCTAGCATGCGGTACTCATTTGTCTGTGTTCCAGCTCTCCATTGGCTGAATGGTCACGAACTGTGGCATTGGAAATTAATGTGCATTTGGTTATTTCTTTGCTTAAATATGCTTTTTTCCATTTTAATATCTTTGACCAACAAATCTTGCTTCAGCGTTCCAAAGAAAAGGACTGAGTAGGCCATTAGATGCTTATCTACTTCTGGAATTCTTGAAGTATCTAAAGGTTTAACAAAAGACAAAATTTCCAAAAATCAATTAAAGAAACAAATACCAAAATAATGATGAACCAGACAGTTTTCAGTCCAGCCCTGTTCCAGGAATAGTTTGAGTATGGATTGTGCTGGCATAGGAATGAAAAGTGCTTCAGGTCTTTGCACATTACACACATTAAATCCTTTCATGCTGAATCTATAAGACCAAATGGGTGGATAAACTTTTGTCCTCATAGCAGAAATTTGTTTTTACAGCATGTACAATGATCCACAATTAGCACCACCATCCACAACAACACCTAACCTTTACAGGGGGAGAAGGGAAACAAGAAACGCATGGCTCAGCATGCAGAGGGACACACTTAAATACTGTCAATGATTTTGTGCTACAGAAGCTGAATGGCAGATTATCTAAAAAGTGTGATATCACACCAGCCAGAGTACTACAGCATTTCAACTATTTTTCATTAACAGAGAGTGACTGAGCTGTGAGGAGTGCAGGCAGGGTGCAAAATATGGAAAGCCTCAACAGCTAAATTTAGTGGGGTCTCCCAAAACCTTAAAACTGCAAGTGACATGAAATAATTGAATTGAGAGGTTGCTTGAGATAAGTCAACTCACACCTCCCACAACAATCATTTTATTCCATTTCAACTGTCCCCAATAAATACATTTTATTTTGCCCCTCCTTCTCCCCTGTTGACATATTTTTGTTTCATTTTGCCAGGAACCAACTCCACCATCGACAAAGCTCACAGCTCCACTAAGGCGATAGAAAAGAGAAGCAGCTGTGTCCGACATGCTGTCTGGTGGGCATTCTCTGAAATGCAGCCCCGAGGTGCCCCAAGTGTGCAGCATAAACAAAAATAGGCTTCTAGTTTTTCTACTTATGCCTGGTCTGTTTCCACATCTGGGACTAGGGATGGGCATTTCAAGCAAAAGTACCGCTCTAAAATCACTGGGCACTGAGTGACTATTCTTAGAATGTGCTTGCTCACTTGCCCATAATAGTGAAATGTCATCAGAGAGATTTCACACACAATCACTAAATAGCAGGCATGGAATGAACAGCAGTTTACAGGCTGAAATACGTCTTCTCAAAATCACCCTTAAAATGATTGACATGTAACTATAATTTTATGCTTTATGTAGACACTAAAGGTATAACAGATTTGAATTCATCACCATCACAGGTTTAGTTCATTGGTTTTATTTATCTTATGAAGTTACTGTCTTTGGCTACTTCATAATTTATTTTTATGGAAAGCAATCTGAGTGACATGGATGTCCGAATGATTAACCAAAATTTTTTTTAAATCACTTTTTACCCTTATACAGTAATACTCAATATCCTTTTTAAAAGCCTTTGTCAATGAAATGTGTTGCAGTTTAGGCTATAGTTTTTATGACTTGAGGAAAGGACAAAGCTTCCAAATTCTAAATATAGACTCAAATACCAATGAACGAACCCTCAAGCATTTGAATTATTAGGGCAAGCTCTACCAGTTCAGTCACGGATCTTAAAAGGTCAACCATATAATAAAAAATTGTGTAAATAGAGAACTTTATTTTTACCATTTCACCACTTCTCTTCTAAGGATAATATTATGAATATTACATGTTTTTTACATGACACAGTTGCTGCAATTAGTAAGACTGGACAAGTGCACAAGTATGCATTTTGTAATGCTACATGTTTCATTCACCACACAAAACCACTTTGTAAAAAACAGTTAATTCTACAGTTGAGCACCAGTAACCTCAGCCGCATTCCACGGTACACTCCTCCAGTCTGAAGATGATTATACAAGATCTATGAACAGCACCACTGTTCTAAAGTTCTCAGCCAATCTTGCACAGCTGGCAGGCCCATGTCACCAACACTTGCAGGCTCACAGCGGAGCACAGGCTTACGACCCCATGTTGAGATAGGCTTTACTGGCCTTTGACCTCCTCTAAGTGGGCCATTGAGAATGCAACAATGGGGACGCCCACACAGCTGCCACTGCAAACCATCACTGATGGCTCAGCATTGACTCACAGCTCCAGATACAAGCCTTGGACACTGGAAAAATAAAAGCCTTTGATTCAATCTTGGACTTCAGCTGAGACTTCCATCCTTAGCCATGCTACAAACATTTACATGAGCATAAATTAGAGATCGTGAACGGCTCTGACAAATGATCATACTGAACTTTCCAGTAATGCCAAGCCGACAGTTGAATTTCTAGCTTGCCTGACAATTATTTGATTCAACAAATAGTGTCCAAAGTTCTTCTACCTTCCATTACAAAATCTAAACTTCAAGGGTTTGTTTGCACTTCTTGATCCAGCACTGTACTAACTACACTGTAAATTACAGCCCAGAACTAACAAACGTCAGGTATTAGCGTCATGCATTGATTTTACTTGCAAGATGCTTCTCTAAGCAACAAGATGGACTTTGTGATGAGATAGTCATGATAATTCTTCACTGTGGAGTAAGGGCAGCACTTATCCAGTCATTTATGCTTATAAGAAGGAAGAGCAGAAAGACCATCCATAAAACTGTGCGAGTGTACATATGCTTCTAACTCAATCTGGGCAAATGGTGCAGTAATGAAACAAATGAGTAAAAAATAAAACCCAAAAAAATAAATGCTATTTCAGTCAGACTCTTGTTAAGATGGTTTGGAACAGAGAAACTGTCTCCTGAGCCAGGTCATAAATTTGATTATATAAACTGAATTCCACACACATTTCCAATTAAAATGGGGCTCATAGAAGGTAGGAGTTAAGGCAGGCAGTCTATCATCAAACCATGCCTTCAAACACAAAATATAAGTGCTATACAACCTCCAAATAGTGACGAACTGTTACGTTAAAGAACTCCATCTTTCGCAATACCATGATTTCATAACCTCAATCTTCCTTTCACTGCAGACATGTTTGTACTACATTTTCCCCATTTTATTCACACATCTCAAATGTGGCAGGTTTTACTAAGAGTCCCATTTACTTTTTGATTAATGTTTGTACATGCAGTACATGAAGACTGTGGGTCATTTGTATTAATGCTCTAAAAGAACAAACAAATGACAGTAAGAGGCAAAGCCTCTTACCATTAAATGTTACTGCTTAGGCATTTATAAATTCATCATGATCTGTTAAGTGCAAATCTTAATAACTGATCCATTTGATTACCTGCATGCCTAAATATTCAGTATGACAGATTTGAGGGGAAATGAATGGTTTCATATTAGGATCACTTTCACTTTTTGTTTGAGTGATTCTGCATCTGAGTATCGATGCTTTAGCACAACCATACACATTCTAAGGCTGTAATAACAGACAAGGCTGATAACACACAATAGCAGTGGTTGCTGTGAGGCTAATCTCCTCCCACACGTGTGGGCTGTGTTGATGGAGCTGCCAGCACCGTCTCTTATCCTCACTGCCAACAGGCCTCCAGTGAGTGAGTGTGCATGTGCATGTGTGTGGGGGCACTGTCAACAGGCCTTCAGAATATGTGTGTGTGTGTGTGTGTGTGTGTGTGTGTGTGTGTGTGTGTGTGTGTGTGTGTGCGCGCGCACACACGTGTGTACTGACACTGGCTACAGACATGGCAAAGCTAAGGCCAGCTAACTTCAACCGCCCACACAGATCCAGCTGAGGGCTTGTGTTCATCAGGTACCATACAGTAATGCTTTCACTACCTATTAATCAGTTTAGAAAACTCACAGTTCTGCTTCTAAGACTTGGTTAACTGAGGTGCGTTTATAGCTGCCGTGAAACACTAAGTACGCACACATGACCAAGTTAATGACCAAGTTATAAAAAACCTTATGTTGCTAGGAGACCTTAAACTATCATTACATTGCTTGATGGAAGAACAGTTTATTGTGATCTTCACTAAGAATAAATGTAATTATTTGTACACATTGTGTTGTGTGTCATGCCTAACAACAACATTGGTGTAATAAAGGCTTATTGATTTATTTTGGACATTGTGCACATAAACAATGCTAAAAAGAATTGCACTGCAGCTACAGTCAGCAGGCAAGATGAACAGAAAGCCATTCTGGCAATCATTGCAAGCGCATCTGTGCAAACAGGCGTACAAAACAATGTGGACACACACACTTAAACAGCTCTGCTACAAGAACATGGTTTTAACAGATGAGGAGTGGGAGAGAGGAAAGAGCCGAAGATGTGGGAGGAGAGATGAAATTGGAAGAGCTGAGGGAAAAGAAGAAAGCTGGAAGGTTTAAAGAGAGCTCAGGTCAGCGTCATTTTCTCTCTCCATCTTTGCTTGCCACGATGTGCAGCCTTCATGATGCTTCCTGGTGCTTAGCTACAATCCGTGGCCTCTCAAGTGTGACATTATTAAGACTAAGATTAACACTTACGAGCCCTCACTCTCCTTTGTACCCCTCCTAATCCAACCCCTGACATTCACATGCATAAAATCCCACAGACACACTGCAAGTTCTCGATGCCTTAGCATCAACATTAGCAAACATACCAGCACAGCCCTCTGGGGAAAGTATTGCCCTCATATCCTGTCTATACTTCAAACATATCAGTGTGGGGGTGGCGGAAATGAGAAAGCAGGAGCAAGAAAAAAAATGTATGAGACCAAGTGTGTGAAAGAAAACTGAAGGCTTGAATGAGAAGATGATGAAGAAGAAGAAAACAGAAAGTGTCAGTGTAGTAGATAAGCAGGGAGGGTTGGGAGGCAATCGGTGACTGAATGAAGACTGTGTGTCTGTGTGACTGAGAGATACAGACATATATTCAGATAGAAGCTGATTCATTTCCTTTCCACTGCAATAAACACATCCAAAAAGACATGCAAGACAAAGAAACTTAAAATGCTGGGTTCAAAAGCACCTGTTGCAATTAATCATGAAAAACCTCAGGCATTACCACAGAAGAGGAATAGACGTACCTCTTCTATTTTTGGCAAAACAAGTCCTTAACAGTCCATAACCTGGTAGTTTCCCCACTGAGACACAAACAATGGCAGCAACAGGCAGTAAAATGAAACCAGTACAACTGAGCAAGCAACAAGCGTCTGAGATCAGCCTTGTCAACTCAATAACTCAAAGATTCTTCGAAGCTCAAAGCAGCCAAACGGAAAACCAAACTCAGACCGAGTTCCTCCCTCTTTGACGTCAGCGTCAAGTCACATGATCACATGAAAAGCAGAAGCGAGACTCCGTTGCTCTGGCAACAGGCACACGGCTGTGCAGTGATTTCAATTGGTCATCTATCAGAGGCTGAGAGAGAGAGAAAGAGAGAGAGAGAAAGAGAGAGAGAGAGAGAGAGAGAGAGAGAGAGAGAGAGAGAGAGAGAGAG
>JBBIGA010000007.1:11258758-11269231 GCA_037576975.1 Alestes dentex
GTTGGTGGGCATTAGTGGATGGTGGGCAGTAGTGGGTGGGGTGGTAGTGGGTGGTGGGCAGTAGTGGGTGGTGGGCAGTAGTGGGTGGGGTGGTAGTGGGTGGTGGGCAGTAGTGGGTGGTGGGCAGCAATGGGGGGGTGGGTAGTGGGTGGTGGGCAGTAGTGGATGGTGGGCAGTAGTGCGTGGGGTGGTAGTGGGTGGTGGGCAGTAGTGGATCCTGAGCAGTGGGTGGTGGGTCTTGCTACTGGCTGCTCTTGCACCATTCTTTTTCTTTTTCTTTTTAACTTTTTCTTTGCTGTCTCATTGTTGTCTGATGTTGACCAGAGGATGAATTCCATATTTGAGCCTTGGTTGTTCTTTCTTTGGTCTTAGATAGAATATACTACAAAATACTACAAATGCAGGACATAATCAGAAAAAACACTATTGCAGTTTAAATATTAGTTTAAAACATTAATTCATAAATGTATATATTTCTTAATTTGGTAGTGCTAATACTAATATCTTAGTACAGCCCTTTTGAAAGAGGACAAAGCTGAATGTTTGGTAGTGAAAGAAATGTTTAATATGCTGGACAGATTTTTTTTTTTTTTAAGAAAAGCATGCATATCAAGAAAAATGGAATGCTGAAGTTCTAATTCAGTCCTCCTGAATATTAGTCAAACATGCACCCAGTTTCTTTCTGCATCCCATCTTAATTAAAATACTGCTTTATTTCAGAGAACTGAGATTGATCAGACTCCAACTGGGAAACCAAATAAAAGTACATTATGTAGAACAAAGTACAAAGAACATGAAAATAGTAATGTATTCTGCTTTAAATTGTCATTATCTGATTCACTGTTTAATATGATCTCCTGGAGATTAGGTGTTTTATAAAACTGGTTTAGTTTCAAACTTGAAATTGTTCACTTTATACTATTAGCAGACAATACCCCTTTTACTAAACATATCCCAGTACATTTGTATACCATCCCTGATTAGTTCCAACAGTTCATATAGTTCTTGGTGAATGTATTTAGAGTGCTTCACTATTAGCAAGTGTTGAAGTGTTTCACTGCCTCGCAGTTCTGTTATGCCAAGCTTCTAAGAGTATTAAACTGTTATTAATAACATGCCCAAAACCCTAATCTAAATCTAATTCTTAGACCTTTCATTTGCTTGCAAATACCTTAGAATCCCTAATGTGCTTCTCAGTAATTATATCTTTTCTGAGTTTACTTCCTGCCATTTTTCATTCTGCAAAGTTTCAGTCGTGAGAAACACAAAAGAATAATTATGGCGTTTGTGTGGGTTCGGCTGAGCATGATAAATTTCTGATCCCATTTGACTGAGTAAAATTGGAGCTCTGTAAAAGTCATTGTTGTTGGCTGAACTGTGCCACTGTGACAGCATAAAGTTCTAATAATGAGGCCTTCAATTAGGGCAGGCCAATCAATGTGGTAATTGCAGTGAGGGACTGATGCAGCATGAGGAATTGCTGGTTTCTGCTGCCCTGTATCGATTTACTTAAAGCAATTAAACGCCTTTCTACCGCAATGGAGCCTCAGTCCCCTGCCATCTGCTCCAAGCACACTGCAAAGCAGCATCAAAACGGGCACCCGGAAATGAATGGTGGAAAACAAAACAGGCAAGAACATCTGTGGAAATCTTACATGGGCAAAGCACACACACAGGCACGCACACGCACGTTGACATGCATAAGCTCATATCCATACACGCAGTCAGGCACATCCAACAAATAAACGTAACTTCCCTCTGCGCACATCATGCACTGAGACAGACATACAGGTCCAGTATGAACATCTAGCACTTTGACACTGTCATAAAAGCACATTTATATGAGAAGCCAAACATTTATTTTATCATATACATTGCTGTACATTAATGTAAGCAAATTTTTTTCATCTGTTATAAAATCATTATACATTTAAAATGGCAGCTGGAGTGAAAGAAGTGAAACACCCCAAAAAGAAAACCTCTGGAGCTACAATGCATTGATATCAATAACTTGCACCAGTGAAAGCAGTATTTTGATTAGTCACACATCAGCATAAAACATTTGCGTTGTGTACCCTCTTCATTACATTAACCGCTTTTGTCAGATCACAATCTTTGCAAATGATGAAATAAAAGCAGGATTCAGTGGGTTGCAGGGATATTCACTTAGCTTATCGCCATCATTGGCCGTTCTGGGCTACAGGGTGCTGCTGAGTGTACAATAGATGCTGTCTGATATTGATTTCGAGAGCTTTTTTCCCCTCCTCTCGAAGATGTCTTTTCCATTCGCCCGCAGCTAATCTTAATGTCTTTATATAGGGCATGTGGCCCACTTACAACACAGGAACTCAAGTGCAGCACAATGACATTACGCTACACAGCACAATCTCCAAACCCCCATTTTCTGCTTTTCACTGAAAAAAGCTAAACGGAGGGCTAATTGTAATGACCTTCGTTGCTAAGGTTACACAATAATTGGAAAACAACCCTGGAGTGCGTCCATCTTCAGAAGTGCCTCCGAGAGGAGAAAGAATGAGGGAGAGAGAGAGAGGAACAAATACATAAAATAAGTGGAAGAGGCTTAAAGCTAGACATGACTCTGAAGTAGTGAGGGGAAAAGTGAGGAAAAGTGGAGGTTAAGAGGTTTAAAGTGAAAGATGTTGCTTCTCCTGTTGCGGGCGATTACAGAAGGTTGCATTATGAACGTACATACACATAAGTACTCATAAGTGCCCTCTGTAGATGCTCTTCTGTGCTATACAGCTAGACAAGAAAAAAGTACACTTGCTAAAAGAGTTTCTTTGCATTGGACCATAGAACAACCACTTCAATTTAATTTAAAAAAAATCTGGTTCTTTAGAGAAAGGTTTTTGAATGAGATCTGTGAAAGTGAAAAACCAGTATTACTTTATTTGAACCATGTTACATAGTGGTGCTGTGTTATATGCTGTTATGTCGTATATTAAATGTTGTCATGAATCATCATATATCAAGCATCGTTATGAACGCTGTAATGACAGATTCTGTCTGCTAATTGTGTCATATTGTTAATTGTCATGAGATTGTGAGCAGTTGCATTACTGGACATAATCTGTTATGACAGCATATGACATCTGCCATGATATGTTTATAGCATATGTATGTCAAAGTCGTGTAGAAAGTGACATGTTACCAAAGGACCTTTTTAATATTTAAAGAACCCCCATAAAATTTAAAGGCTCCAGATAGCTTCTTTAAAGTAGTACTGTATAGATGCTTTACATTATTTGATGTAAATCCCTTCTTCACAAATGGTTCTTTTTTGTCTCTTCTTTTTTTGGTGTGAACAGCTCACCTCAGAATAAATTAGTGGATTATTGGCTCTGCTTCTGCTCAGGGTCAGATGCTGTTTAGGGCAGGTCATTTATACTGTGAGTGCAATTATAAGATATTTCAAAGTGTAAGGTTAACGCTCAAAGAATGAGTGTGATCCAAGACAATTCAAACAAGTGTTCAGCATTATTATAAATGACTAATTTAAATGTTTCTTTGTAGTAGGGCATTCACACTTCACTATATCATCAACATCTGAGTTCTAAACAGGCCCTACAACACTAAGGCCCAGGATATCATTTTTAATTCTGAATCGTGTTAAAGTAGTGTCTGATTTTGCAGTCCTCGTATTGGAGAGCGTGATCAGAACTGTCCTTTCATTGCACCCCTTCATATACAGCCTTATTTGGATGCTTCATTCCTGTAAATACAATGAAGCTGAGGAAATTCTTTCCCTCCTTTTTCACTGCATTAAACCATACAAATCTATTGTATTTTTTCCCTAAATTCAACTCATATGATGGTGGTCTGCTGCCCCCCACTTTAAGATTGGTACAAAAAAGCCTTAACAGGCCTAAAGAAAGAAGCTTTCACAGGCACAGACTTTGCTTTAAAGTCTTGAATAAAGCAAGTTTATTAATCTGCGGGGGTAAAAAAAAAAAAGTGAGGGGTGGAAAAAGAAAGTGGAACGAAAGCACTTTTTGCCTTTCTTTTTATTTGGCAAAAACCGTGAGCGAGGGAGAAAAAAGAGAAAATCAATTACCAGGCCCACCTGAATATTATTCCCTCCACCATCCCTCTCTCTCTCGCTCTCTCACACCCCAAAAAAAGAGAAAAACTAAATTACTCAGCAAACTTATCGCTTGCCGTGGCAAGACTGGTATTAAAGAAAACAATCAAGGCGTCAGGATTAATCTCTGACAGCCGCCTTATCTTTAACTTGCACCTTTGTTATTTTCTGATGAGCTGCTCCTTTCTGCGCTGCCACATTGTGCCATACCTCACTGCCTCTTTTCTCTGGCTCCTCGGGCCGCCGCGCAGGACCTTTTCAGTTTATTAAAAAACCTCTATTTGTGAAGAACAAAGAATAGACGAAGGCAAACAATAAGGTCAGGCAATCTCCTTTCTGCCAGCACTCTCTCCTCTCACCTGATATTTGGGGCATTATCTGTGTGTGTGTGTGCGTTTGTGTGTGTGTGGTCCAGAGGTAGCAGTACTGACAGAAACGCTCTCCTGGAGGTGATTGACACATATCAACCTCCAGCAGACGACCTTTCTATTGCTCCTCATATCAAAAGGCCACGGCTGTCTCTCCTCGCCACAATGACGGCTTGTCAAACTAAATGTGAGAATCCACAGAGACACACACACCCCACACATACACATAAATGTGTAAATATGTAGACGTGTAGATTAAACAGGCATGGCAGGAGCTGCATTTGACCCCACGGCACTTCGACTTTATGATCTTTGGACTCTACAATTGTCAGTTAGAGATGTTTGAAACACTGAGGGGTTCAGTTCAGTTCACACGGGAGGAGAGGAAGGGGATGTTACATCTGCACTAATGGACCTCCTCAGTCAGCTTTCAGTCAGAATAGAAGAGAGTAATCCCTAATCCTGCTGTTCTACAGTGCTTTCTCCATTCACAGTGGTTTAGATTGCCTCATTTGTGATGTTCTAGACTGTTCCCCATCACTTGTCAAACTAAATGTGACCATCACTCACACTGCTCTAGAATGTTCCATTCACACAATTCTAGAAAGTTACATTCACACTGTTCTAGAATGCCCTTTTCACACTACTCTAGAAAGCCCAGTTCACACTGTTCTGGAATGCGCCATTCACACTGTTCTGGGAAGCCCCATTTACGCTATTTTAGAATGGCCCATTCACATTATTCTAGAAAGCCCAATTTACACTGTTCTAGAATGCTTCATTCACACTATTCTAGGATGCTCTAAATGTTCTACCCCGTATACATGGTTCAACAATAATCTCCCGTGTCCCATTCACACTGTTCTAGAAATCTCACCTTTGTCACACTGTTCTACCAGGCTCTCACCATCCACACAGATTTTTAATGTTGTACCCCAACCACTGTGCTCTATTAATCAGTTCTTTTCCTCTGCATTCTAAAACAACAACTGACATTATAATGTTAGAAGAGCTGAATGTATTAAGTTGGAGCACTGTATACCCCCTCCCCACCCTTCTCTCCCAGTCTCCCTCTTTCCTCCTCCGCCTCCCCTCTCTGGCAAATCGAGTCCTGCATCTGCAGTGACAAGTGCTCCTGTTCACCTCTTCTCTTCTCTTATTTCTTATCTCCTCTCCCAGAGAGCTCTTTCCCCCTCTTCAACCCTCTAATCTTCTCCTCTCTCTCTCTCTCTCTCTCTCTCTCTCTCTCTCTCTCTCTCTCTCTCTCCCCCTTCTCTCTTTCTCTTCCTCCTCTTGCTCCTCTGCATGAGATGACTCTTTTATCCACCCCTGAGAAAAGAGGGAAAAGAGGGAAGGAGGGAGAGAAGGAAGGAAGAAAATAATGACGACTGAATAAACTGTGAGAACAAATCTTGTGAGTGTTACATTTTGCTGTGTGTGTACGTTTGGAGTGAGAATTAATCTTTAGCTTGCATTGCAGGGGTCTGGCTTATTACTCAGAGTATAATTTCATTTTCCTTCCTTTAAAGCCCAGAAAAATCCCCATCACTGACTGAACTGTTCCACTGTTCATTTGAACCCAGTCAACAATGGTGTAACACTGAGCTCGAGTGAGCATTGCAGGTGCTAATTCCATGCGGCTGATGAGCAGTGTTGTCTGGGATCCTGGGCGCTGAGCGCTGTGGCGGCTGTGTATTGTTTGATGTCGTTACTGAAGTAAATAGACGGCGCAAACACTTGACACAGTTGTTAAACACGGAGCGCCTAAATGTCTTCTAACTCAACATCAAACGCTATGCTAATGCTGGGGTGCATTAGTTGAGCGCAGTGGCAGTGGACTAGAGCAACGTGAGGAGGCTCTTGAATAACACACGAGCACACACATACACACACACACACACACACATCTACAGGAGGGGAGTTCTGAGAAGTGTTGAGCAACAACAATAATAGCACATAGTGGTTTACAAACTAATCCAGCCAGGAGTGCAGTCTCTTTGTGGGCTAAAGAGTTTCAGATCATTTGATGGAAAGTGGCCCTTGGAAAATTAATTCAATCAACCCCACACATAAACACACATCTCTATTATGCAAACAGCTGAAGACAATGCTGCAGCTGGATGACAGGAAGCTCTCTGAACAACTCTCGCCTGAATAGGACCCCACTGAGGAAAATGTCTGGGCCCAAGTTTAATCCTGAGAACTGTGGTAGTTTACTCCTTCACCCTCATTCTCAAGAGGAAAGATTTCAAAATGGTGAAATTTCACTGGTAAAGAGTATTCACATTATATAGGTTCTTTAAACTCTAAATAGGTTCTTTGAAATTTGCTTCTGGAGCCGACCAATGACAGCGGCTTTGGGCAAGCAGCAATGGTTCACCTACGGATTTGCTCCAAAGATCTCTTTCTGGCACATCTGTAGGACTGGTCTTACAAAACGGAAGGCTAATTAAATACACCAGAGGCAGCTGGGGGATGGATGAAGAATATTGACCAGTAAGCGTATAGGAGTCCACATATGATGGCTAATCTTGTGTTTCTGATCCCATGGTGGCACAGCGGGTAGCACTGTGCCTCATACCTCCAGAGTTGGGGATTTGAATCCGGGTCCTGGTCTTGTGTGTGTGGAGTTTGCATGTTCTCCTTGTGGTGGCATGGGTCTCCTGTTTCTCCCACAGTCCAAAGACTTGTGTGTTAGGTGAACTGAGGATTCTAAATTCAATTAAGTTCAATTTTATTTATATAGCGCTTTTTACAACCAAGTTGTCACAAAGCTGGAGGAAGAACCCTGTGCAGGAACCAAGACTCAAAAGGGGAACCTATTGTCCTCAGGTCGACCCGGAGAGAAAGAAAAGAGAGTCTTTATGGGGTTGAATAACAAGAGACGGCCTTCATGAACAAGATTATTGACAGATAGGCCGTCTACGGCTGGAACAGCTAAGTGTCCATAGAGGTAAATTTGTTGGAAGAGGAACTGAGAGTCTGTAGTCCATAAAATGACAGGATCAGGAGCAACACTCTCCGCTGGAGCTTTAAGCAGCAGATGCCCCTAATTGGGGTAGAGCATGTGTGGAGTTGTGATCTGTCGAAACCAGTCAAGGGAATTTTGGCACAGGGCCCCAGTGAATTGCAGGTCCAGGACTGTGGTGACCTGGGGTCCCATGGTGAATTGACCATATGTGTGAGTGAATGATGTGTGTGTGTGTGTGTGTGTGTGTGTGTGTGTGTGTGTGTGTGTGTGAGTGTGTGTGTGTGTGAGTGCACCCTGCGAGGGGACTGGCACCCCACCCAGGGTGAGTCCCTGCTTCGCACCCGTTGGCCCTGGGATAGGCTCCGGGTACCCATGACCCTAGTAAGGATTAAGCAGTTACTTTATAATTTATATTGTTCATGTTTCTTTGTCGTCCAGGGTGTACCCTGCCTTCGCCCATTGCAGCTAGGATAGGCTCCAGCCCCCCCCAACCCTAGGTGCGGGACAAAGGGGTAGAAGATAGATAGATGGATGGATGCTTCTGTGTCCCTGTGAGTCTTTGCAATCATTACATAAGCAATTTCCACCGAGATCAATAAAGTTTTCTGATTCTGAAAACAGAATTACAAAGAGATGGTTATATGAAGAAATGGTTCTTTGACACATAATGAAAACAAACCACTGGACTACTTTCATGTTTACCACTGTAGGAAAAAAGAAATTGTCAGACCATTAAAAATAACATTTCAGTAGCCATTGATCAGCAGTGTAACCATCTCAGTTAATATCTAATAATGTTAATAGTGAACTTTGAGCACTCTTTCGTGGAGCAGTGACTTGCTGAGGCAGTAACAACTCTCTGCAGTGATGCCCAGTAGCCTGTGGCTGTGAAAATATTTCAAATTGAAGAACATTGTTTCCAAAGCCTGATAAAAGACAGATTGCTCTGGTATACAAGGTCATGCTAGTGCTTACAATTGTAGTTTGGAATAATAAATATGTAAAAATGTTTTGCTCTAAAGGTTTTTTCAGACCTAGACCATTTTTATGGACAAAAATGTTTTAAAAACATAAACCAGCATATTAATGCTGGTGAGAATGTGAGAATGCCTGACATTTACTATTAATATCAGTCTGAGCAATAAATACTCTGTTGTCATGACTGTAGTCCAAACAAATGGTTTTAAATTTTTTTCAATGGTTTACCCAGAGTGTGCTCCTTTCAGTCACAGTGCTTAAAAGCAAGAAGACAAATTAATCGTCACTGCTATTTAAGGAATTCTTTCTTTTTGGGGTGTAGTGCATGTGTTGGGGCAGGGAAATGTATGTGACAGGGGGGCTCTAGGGCAATTGTCGAGAATCTGTGGCCTGTAAGAGAGTAGCCCTACACATGAGCGCCAACCAGTGGCTTACTTTCTATATTCCAGATTCAAGATTAAAGATTCGTTATTTGTCACATATATAGTTATGTAAGCACAGCATGTAGTGAAATGTGTTCCAGAGTCAGCCCCTTAGACTGTACATTAAAGTTATTCAATAATATAATTTAAATTACAGAGAAATTTGGAAAGACTAAGCTAAAGTAATAAAAATATACAGGAAAAGTATATTCCGACTGAGCAAATATTACATAACAAACAGAAGCAAGGAGCACTGGATGGATTTCCGGTTGATCTGTGAGCAACTCCCTGCATCACATTCCACACAGACTGAGTGGGTGAAAGGAATGAAAGGAGCAAAAAGTAAGATATTTGCTAGATGACTCATCTGAAGCAGCCACATCCTTTTATTTGTGCCCTTATCCTTGGAGCGATGCTAAATACAACTATATAGAACAAGCACATGCTCTTCCTTAGTCCTTGTCAGTCAGATGGTGTGGTTCACCTTTTTTCCAGTGAAGATTTCATGGGCTGACTATGAGCAGAAGTGGTGTTCAGATCTTGAAGAATCACTAGAAGACATAGTTAAATGTCCTGCAAAAAAAGATCATTTGATTAATTACATTATTTTGCATGATCATCTGATTCAGAAGCAAATGTATTCACACCAACAGTGATATTCTCTTTTCTTCTCCCACATCTAAACCTCTAAACCCCTAACAGCATCATAGCTATTGTCCTCCACAGGACACACTCATGATCCGCTCGCTAACTGTCTCCTGTCTTTTGTTTGAGGGGTAATGAAGTTCCCAGCATGCATCTGTCTGTGTGCATGTGCCTGTGTGTGTGTGTGTGCGTGCGTTATGGTCATTACACACACGCACACACATGCATGCACAAACACACACTCACCACACACACACACACACACACACACACACACACACACACACACATAAAGTGATAGGCCCTTAGAAAGGAGTAGGGTGAGGGAGGGGTAATTGTAAATATGGCCTTTTAATTAGCGTGTATGCGGCCTCTTGGACACCTGTCCCAGCCAAGCACAGCGGGACCTCACACCTGAGACCTATGTGCCATACGAGGGGGGTAATTTAGCCATCAGGAAGCCTAAAGAGAGCGCTTACCGCAGAACAACAGCCCCAGAATCAGGCCACTGCACCTGTACTAAACACACACAGCATACACTCTTTAGAAAATAAAAGAGCAAAAAGGCACCTTCTATGGTTCTCTCTCTCTCTCTCTCTCCAATCTGCTGTAGAAGAACCACTCTGGGTCCCCAAAGGAACTTTCGATGGATGTTCTTTAATGAACTATATTTATAAAAAGAATCACTGTGCGAAAGGATCGATATATGGATGCATGTATGGATAAACAAATAGACAGAGAGACAGACAGACAGATAGATGGAACACACAAAAGCACAATTGTGTCTTTCACTATACAGTAATCCCCCAGTTTTATGCGGATCAGTCTTACGTGGATTTTTTCTGAGAACCTAACTGCGGAAACTGCAAATATTCTCCGCTTTTCTTTTGCTTTTTTTCGTGCCAATATGTTTTTTTTTTTAGCATTTTAGTTCTAAATTATTAAGAAAAATATAATTTACTAATTTTGTAACATAAATAGTAATGC